>PVKS010001234.1:0-97495 GCA_004027875.1 Aplodontia rufa
AAACCTACAAGTTGCCACCCAAATTTCTCAAAGAATGCCAGGTATTCCTGAGACTTATACATCAAAAACATGAAGTCTCGGGCTGGAGCGGTGGCTCAGCGGTTACGGTACTTGCCTAGCGTACGTGAGTGTGCAAGTTCAGACCTCAGCACCAAGTACAAAATGGAGTGTCAGAGCAATTAAGGCCACAGGAAAAACTAAATAAAATTGATTCTCTCTTTCGCTCTTTCTCGCACTGTCCTACTCTCTCACTCTCTAAAAAAACACCACGAAGTCTGGAGCACAGATAATCAGTATATGAAAAATAAATCCTTATCTCTCATAGCTGATTTTGGGAGTCACAGAGAACCAACAGAGTTTGTTAATCAACTGCACCTGTGTCTTGTTACTGGCAATTGTCAAAATCTTCACACAGACACTGCAACCTGACAGACATACTAAAGTAATGGCTTGTAGATAGCACATTAGAAGAATCATCTCTCACAGAAAACTTGTGAGAAGGCAGCCAAAAGAGATAGAATGGGAATGGAGCAGAACATTCTCATCAAGAGAAGTTTAGCATATCAAGCAAAGGTATTAGCAAAATGACAAGAAAAATAAGATCTTTCAGGGAGACTCATTTTTCTCCCTACTCAGAATATCCACCAAAATACAGATAAAAGTATCTTTCTTTTTCATTCTGACAGCATTTCCTGCAGAGTTTTGTTCTAAATTTCATTCATTAATTCAACAAATGTTTATTTAATTATTTCATTTTAAAAAATTATAGGATTCCTATTCTGCTATGTGTGTGCTGTGATAACATAAATGAATAAGAATGGGTCCTTTACATACATGTGTTGTGTGCTAATATGATAAAATTTTGAGGTAGAGTCTACAATGGAGGGAAAGCTGAATCTTTAGTGAAGAAAGAGGACTGACCAGGCAGAAGGGAAAATATGTAAGACATTCCATGAGTGGGACAACAGTACAAAGACTCATTGATTTGTGGAATTACTAGCTGTTTCCTGTGGCTAGAAGAAAGAATTCTACTTATTCTTCCAAAACTAAATACGCTGAATAAGGCAAGACACAAGACTAAGGCATTAAAGGACAAGTGAGTCATGGTAAGAAGTTTTGTTCTTTACTGAAAACAGTATGAAGGTTTTTTAACTGTAGATGTGAAAGGTTCAGATCCATGTTTTAGAAAAAGCATCTAAGACTGCATTGAATGACTGTTCTAGGATTTACACTGGTCTCTGAAGAGTCAAGTGGGTAAGTGTAATCTTTAATCTCAAGCTCATAGTCTTGTGAAGAAAATATACAAGTAAACAAATGGCTGCAATGTCAGTGTAATCAATGTGAAAATAGGAGGAAGTATCAATAACTCTTTGGGGTTCAGGTATAGTACACAGGGAAGAGTGATCCCAACTGCCTAAATGTTTAAGAATGCTTTCTTTTGAGCCAATTCCTAAAAGATGAGGTGCAATTCTGGGTCAAGTCACTTTGGGTCCAGGATGCATGTCTCTTCTTACTTGTTGCTGTGTTTTGTCTGTAAACTGACCGGGCTCAGGGCCAAGTCCTTCACTTCTTTTGTAATTCCAAAATAGTTATTCATAGGGTTGGGGAGAGAGCATATATTAAATAAAGCCTGTTTCTGACAAATAAAACCAGATGCCAAAATAGAAAAGGCTTAAATAGTAAACACAAAACTATGAGAAGTCAAACTGATTTCCTGTTTTCCCCTTCCAGGATGATGGCAAGGTCAAGAGAACAAATAGAGAAACACTGTCTAGGTCCAATCCTAGGTTAGTCTGTAACACACCAAGAAGATGAATATTCACCTGTATCTACTCCACATTTCTCCTGCTCAGATATGCAACAGAATTAATAGACCATATAGGGCAATAGGTACATACAGCTATCTATTAAATGAGCTACTTATCAGGCACAAGGGAAAAAGCCATTGTTTTTTTCCAGTGCATCTGAAATTCTCAAACAGAAATGCTCAGGTTGTCAAAATTAGAAAACCAGAATCTCTTCATAATTTATTTATGTACAACTTTTCTCTAGGAGGTATTAATCCTACATGACCCCTCAATGCTACCATCTTCAAATCTCCAATCCTTGAAATTCTATTTCTTTGTACTTTTATTTATTATAGTATTAGTAATAATTTTGATTCCTGAGTTATGTTGTTTAATGTTAGCCCAGGCTGTTTATGATGAGACACTTAATGATAGTCTGTTTTTTTACAAATACAAATCCTACATCGTTGATTCAAAACTGTTCACATTTCTTCTTCCCAGTCTATCCATATTCTTTGTACTATAATTTTTGTTGTTCCATCAATCAAGTTAACCATCTGAATTTTGAGTTGATTTTGTGTAGTTTTACCCAGTAGAAAATGTTGGAAGTTTCATAATGTCAATTCTGAGTCAAAACCTCAAGAAATTGTCTCTTGAAATCCTACCACCACCATTTGATTAAATCCAGGGTAGGCTGTCGGAGGACAAAAGACCATAATGAAGAGAACCAGTTGTTTCAACTGAAGACATCCTTCTCCAGTTTATAGCTATCTAACTTGAAAACGTATGAAAGATCCTAGACAAGATCAGAAGACCTGATTCAGAGTTGATCATTCATTTAAAAGAACCACCCAGGTGATTCATGGACTCGGGAGCACTAATAAAAGCTTATTGTCCTCAATCACTGAATTTTGGGAACATTTTGTTATTTAGAAATAGCCAAATGCTTCAGAAGGCCAACTATGCAAAAATGCAGGAAAAAAAGAGAGCCAAAGAAAGGAAAAAACTGAAAGGAAGAAAAAAAATGAAAGAAATAAAAAGTAAAAAAAAGTCATTTTCTTCCTATTATGGGTTATAATTCCAATATTTGGTACTGAAGTGATTTAATTTTTTTCACTATCTTCATAATTTTTATATAAGCCTATTTTTCTTACACATTTCCTGCTTAATTTGAAAATACCATTTGAACTTGATCATACTAATATATATTATATTTATCAACTTTCTCTAAATTTATTCACCAACTTTTTTTTAAGAGAAAGGCACAGAGAGAGAGAGAGAGAGAGAGAGAGAGAAACAACCCTATTTAGTTTTTTAGTTTTTCATCTTGTTTTCATTCCTCTAACCCTTAGCTGTATATGTGGTGCTAGGATCATGAACCTGCATTCTCACTCATGCCAAGCAGGTGCCATAACCATTTAGCCACTGCTCCAGCCCATTATTCACCACTTTCGGTAATGAGGAAAAGATTAGTACCTGTCTCTAAGAAATTGGCAGTTTGGTGGTTCATAGGTGGAAACTTGGATGTTTTATAAAGCAATATCAACTTCTTTCTCTTGACACATCTAGAATAGGTCAAGAGAAAGAAATCTGAATGTTATAGTCTTAGGTAGTAGAAAGCTGAGTTCAAACCCTTCTCCCCCGATCACTATCTTTGTAAACTTTAGTGCATTATTCTTCCTTAATTGATTCATCCATAAAAATAATAAGTTACTGGTCAGAAATCATTAGCTAACTAACTAAAAGCAAGTACTCTTCTGAGAGTTCTTTCAGCTACAAGATACATTTTTCCTATGAGTCTATTTGTATTAAGTATCATATCCCTGATTGTTTCCCTGCAAAATCTAATTTAATAATAACAACAGTCAGAATAACAATTCTATTTCCATTTTACAGATAGAAAACTGAAGTTCTCATAGAAATAAACTGCTCAAGGTTACAATGCTGATGATAGGAAGAACCAGCACAAAAAATTGGGTTTACTTGATTTTAAATAAAGAGTGTTAAACTATGAGCCACACTGTGTGCCTTTTGAGCTATTGATAAGATAAGCTCAATCTCAGATCAACATCAGGGCCATAATCAGGTCCGTATTTGATTTTATAGCTGGAGTTAAGGCTCAAAGAAAATGATTCAGTCTGGAGTTAGGTTTAAGATTCAGTCCATCGAGGAAGGAATTAGTCATTTCACAATTATAGGACAATCCAATAAATAATTTAAAAATATTTTATAATTTGCAAAATAAAATATGTATGTTCTGAAAAGCTGACATGATATTATCCTAATTGTGTTTATACCATTATCCTGGAATGTTTACCTAACATGTTTCTACTATTATTCTTAAGCCCAGGTTGAGTTCTTATAAATTCCAAATTATTAGACTCTAAATTCATGAATTACAGGAATTTTGGAACTCAGAGACTCGAAGTTGATCAACTGAATAAAAAAAAGCAGGAGTATCTTCTGGACTGCAAAAAAAGATAAATTATTTCCATATTAAAGTCTGCTCTCTCCTACGAATTTTAGAGAATACTAAGATCTCCCTTTGTTTAAAAATAATCACATTTTTCCCAGAGTGGTTCACTTGGGCTTTCCCACGGGTATGAATTTTTCATGACAGACTGATTCAAAAGACAATGTCAATAGAGAATCATACAAGCATAGGGAACTGTCTTAGAAGGTAGAGTTAAATTACTCCAAGTGTTGGAATGACAAAGCCAGGTGGGGCCTTCAAGTCAGCAAGTAAATTGACAATTACAAATCTGTTTAAAAATAAGAAAAATCAATTAGGAAAAGGTTGACTTCTAAAAAGTACTATTTGCTATATTGAAACACACTTCAGTGCATCTTGGAAACCAAAAGAGAAAGCACCACAGGAAAATGTTTATCTTTAGGTGGAGTTTCAAGAAGGTTAGAATGGGAACAAAGTTGGACTGGAAAAGAGGGAACCTGCCTTCTCCTCTTGGTTATGCCACTGAGTTGTTATTTGACCTTAGAAAAAATTAGTTTCACTCTCTGATTCCTTATTTTCCCATTTCTAAAATATAAGTAACTAATTCCCACTCTACCCTTCTTAGAGGGACCTGGGTGTATTCCACATCAAAAACACATTCTACCAAACAGAGTTTAAGAGAACCAAATCTTCTAGAGACAAAATGAAGGGCTGAGAGCCAGAAAGCTGACAAAAGGTCTTGGGAAGAGGTGAAAAATAGGACTTTAGAAAGGTCAACTACAAATGTCATGTTCAAGAGTAATGGACTGAGGATTTAGGCAAAGTAACATAGTTCCAGTGAAAAGTTAAAACGAAGGTGCTAGAATTTATAGATAACTGACTAACTTCTTTATTCATTTAAGAAACATTCATTGGGACTGGAGTGATTGCTCAATGATTATGGTGCTTGCCTGGTATGTGTGAGTACATGGGTTCAAACCCCAGCACCATATACATAGCAAAGTGTCCAACAACAAAAGCCACATGAATAAGAAAAAATAAAATTGATTCTGTCCTTCTTTCTCTCTCTCTCTCACTGTACCTCTCAAGAAGAAAAAGAAACATTAATTGAACTCTGCCTATTTTATATTGTGTAGATACAGAGATAAAGAAGACATACATAGTTCCCACTTTCATGCAGTTCACATATTAGTGTGGGAGACAAACAAGAAAAAAGTTAATAGAAGCTTAAAGCAATGTCAGCTAGTGATAACTGTGAAGAAAATAAAATAAAAAGGGTAAAGGAACAGATTGGGAAGTTTGGCTTTAAATAATTATTACTCTATATATAATTTGTGGAACTATAAACTTCCAGAGAAAAATCAGATAGGAATTTGGGGATACAGAAAAGGAAGATAGACTGAATCTCTAGAATCATGAACCACTGAAGTGCAAAAAAGTCACCCAAAATTCTTTGAAACACAAGCAATATCTATGAACTTTTGCAACTCCTGAGCAATCCAGCCTGCACCCATGGCCTTCAAAGCAAAAAGAAACACAAGGGCAATGTGCAAGTGTAGGGAAAACTGGAACAGGATTGTGTAACTCCACCCTGACTCCAGTTACAGCCAGTAACCTAGCAATTGTCCCTCTATAAATACTAACAACCCACACCAAGGATTGCTATCTCTCTCTCTCTGGAGATAGTCCTCATTCTCCTTTGAATGTGCCTCTGCCTTCCTGAATAAACTTCTGAAAATATCACTGATTGGTGTATACTAAAATTCTTTCTGTCACCTATGACAAGAATTCTGTTGATCCTAAGCTCCTATTTCCCTCTGCGAAGTCCTCAGACCCTACTTCAGAGATATCTCTTTGCCCGTGACCAAATGATTAGGTACTTTTATACTGCATGTCATTTCTAAACCTTAAAAAATTCTGATAGAGAAGACCTGAGCAGATGGAAAAACATTCCATGCTCATGGTTAGGCAGAATCAATATAATAAAGATGGCCATTCTACCCAAAGTCCTATACAGATTCAATGCAATCCCCATCAGGATACCTATGGCATTTTTCAGAGATATAGATAAAGCAATTCTCAAGTTCATATGGAACAAAAGGAGACCCAGACTAGCCAAAACACTACTCTATAGAAAAGAAGAAATAGGGGGTATCTCAATCCCTGACCTGAAATTATATTACAGAGCAGTAGTAGCAAAAACAGCATGGTATTGGTATCAAAACAGAACTGAACACCAGTGGAACCAAATAGAAGATCCTGAGACAAACCCTCATATCCTTAACTATTTGATATTTGATAAAGGGGGCAAAAGTATAGTGTGGAAGAAAGACAGCATGTTCAACAAATGGTGTTGGACAAACTGGACTGCCATTTGTAGACAACTGAAGCTGGATCCTTATCTTTCACCCTGCACAAAAATTAAATCAAAATGGATCAAAGACCTGGATATTAAACCTACAACTTTAAATTTGTCCGGTCCAGGCTGGCAGGAACTGGACAGCTCTCATTCGGCGTTTGACTGAGGTTAAAATAGACCCACTGGTCTTAAGTTCTCCAAGCACTTTATTTCTCCCTTTACCGTGGCTAAAGGCCTCCAAGTGCTTCCTGCCTTCCCTCTTTTAGAGGCAAGGCCCTTAAAACATTCTTTTTAGAGTCAAGGCTATTCACATTTAGAGTCCCCATTTTTACTGCTATACTAGAGTCCCTATTTCTGGTGTGGAGGCTTACTACCTGCATCTTCTACCCCTGCTGATCTCTCTGCTGTCTCTGCTGCTGCTGCTTCTGCTTCTGCTTCGGCTTCTCTGACTCTATGCTTCTCTGCTTTCCTCCTGACTGCTTTTTCTCCTGACTAGTTGCTACTCTATTTATCCATTACAACAACCAATAGGGGTACAGTGCAAACACATTTATCCAATTGTAACAAATGAGTGGCCAAATAGCTTAGTCATGCGGTCAGGCAATTTGCTAATTACAAGCCAGCTGGACCCCTTAGAGTTGTTTACCACCAATTCTTTTACAAGCCAGCTGGGCCTCATGTTGGGGTCGAACCCTCACAAAATTTACTAGAAAAAGAAGTCGGGTCAACACTACAGCTTATAGGAGTCGGCAGCTTCTTCCTTAAAAAAACTCCTATGGCGCATGCCATAAAATCAAGAATAAATGAATGGGATGCAATTAAACTAAAAAGTTTCTGCACAGCTAAAGATCTAGTCAAGAGCATCAAGAGAGAACCTTCAGAATGGGAGAAAAATTTTGCCTGCTACACCTCAGAGGGCTAATATCCATAATATATAGGGAACTAAAGAAACTAAAGTCCAAACTCGCAAATTATCCAATTGATAAATGGGCTAAAGAACTCAAAAGGAACTTCTCTCCAGTGGAAGTCCAGAAAGCCCACAAATATATGAGAAAATGCTCTAAATCATTAGTTATAAGGGAAATGCAAATCAAAACTTCCATGAGATACCACCTCACTCCTGTTAGAGTGGCAAAAATGAAGAATACAAACAAGGACAGATGCTGGAGGGGCTGTGGGAAAAGAGGAACACTGTTACACTGCTGGTGGGACTGCAAACTGGTTCAGCCACTATGGAAAGCTGTATGGAGAATTCTCAAAAAATTAAGGATGGAACCACCTTACAACCCAGCTATCCCACTCCTGGGAATTTTCCCAAAAGAGTTAGAATCAAAATATTATAGTGATATGGCTTCCTCAATGTTTATAGCAGCTCAATTTACTATAGCTAGACTATGGAACCAACCCAGATGCCCCTCACTTGACGAGTGGATACAAAAGCTTTGGTACATATATACTATGGAATACTACTCGGCCATTAGAGAGGACGATATTACAGCTTTTGAAATCAAAGGGATGGAGATGGATAGAATTATGCTTAGTGAAGTATCCCAAGCTCAGAGACTCAAGGGCCGAATGGTTTCTCTCATCTGTTGATGCTAGCATATATGGGGAAGCAGTAGGGCTGACGGCTAACCTAACAAAACTTCAAATTGAATGACTTTCAGAGTAATAGGGGGATGGCTCTCTAGGATACTTGGAGGTGTAGGGAAGGGAATGGGGAGGGGGGAGGGTTTATGAAGAACTCATAGGATCTGGAGATTGGGAAGATGGGGGAACCATCCCAGAAGCCGATGTCATTCCTCCACAAGATACCCATTTAACTCATGAGTTCTTCTGGGGGAAACTGCAACAGGTAAAACCCAAGGTGGTTATCCATGTTTTGGCATTGCCCCTAGATAACAACTTTATATCCATTGATTGCTAATGTTTTGATAATGTTTCCCCCTCAACTGAATCTCTATATACTTCTAAAAAAAAATATTTGAGAGAAAAAACAATTCTGATAGATATACATTCTTTTTCATTCTGTGCATTAGCAAATTTATATACAGAAGACTAGACAATCAATTAACTCTATTGTGCTCATCCCTAGAGATGCAATGCATTTTCCCACTCAAAACTTAGTTCAGATGTAGAGAATAATGAAGTCACAATACATAAAGAGAATATGAGAAAGTTTATTATTCACAGAATGAGACTTTCCAGCAAGAGCAGAACAGTCTCCCAAACTGGTCTAAAATTGGCTTAAGAGAGTAGTCAGACTCCCGAAGTCCCTGATACCGGGACACTGCCTACCCACCAACCCTCAAGTCTTTGGCCCTAGTAGGTGTGCAGGACACCCTTGAGGATCCCAAGTCCAGAACCTACTAGCCCAAGCCCAGGCCTCTGGCCCCACCAGGCACACAGGACACACATGAGGATCCTGTACAGGGACTCTTCCCATTGCTGTACAGGTCTTTGGCCCCAGCCAGCATGCAGGATAACCCTGAGGACCCCACACCCAGACCCGATCTACCCAGGCCAGGACCTCAGGCCCCAATCCTGGCAGGTGTGCTGAAAACTACTGAGGACCCTGCACCCAGATCCCACCAACCCAAGCCCAGGCTCTGGCCTTTGCCCAGGTCCTGCCCTTAGAGGCCTATGAGATACCCCAGAGGACCCAGCATCTGGACCCTACCATCCCAGGCCTGGGCCTCTGGCCCAGGCCCAAGCAAGCATGCAGGGCTCTCTGTAGGACCCCAAGCCCAGAACCTGCCCCACTACCATGCAACCCCCATAGGCTGTCCCACAAACCCACCAGGTTCTAGAATACAGTACAGAAGCCTAGATCCACAAGGTGAAGAAAAATAAATCTCCAGGCAGAAGTAGTTTTCTGGAAGAAGGTGGTCATCAGAGATGTAATATCTGACCCAACCCTTTGATCTGCAAGGAAGACACAACTGAAGACTTGCCTTGCTTCCTCATAGGGAACCTCAATTCAAAGATCCAGAAGACTTTCAAATATGAGGAATCATACTAGAAAAGGTTCACCTCAAATCCACAACTCCCATACCAAGGAGTCCATGGACAGGGAGCAGGATGAAAACCTAGAAAAAAATTATCAACAATCTGATTACTAAAAGGAACAATGAACTAAAAGAATATTTAATGAGGGGATGGAGTGGTGACTCAGTGGTTACAGTGCTTGCTTAGCATGTGCGAGTATATGAGTTTGAATCCCAACACCACATACACAACAAAGTGTCAGAGCAACGAAAGCCACATGAAAAACTAAATAAACATTATTTCTCTATGTCTCTCCTCTCTCTCTCACTTTCCCTCAATCTTTAAAAAAATGTAAAATAAAAATGAATATTTAATGAAATAATAAGTGAGAAAACTCAAAGATGAAAAACTCTAATATCAGGCTGGAGTGGTGGCTCGGCGGTTACAGCACTTGCCCAGCATGGGCAAGTACATGGGTTCAAACGCCCGCACCCACATACACAAAGTGTCAGAGCAATGAAAGCCTTGTGAGAAACTCAATAAAAATTGATTCTCTCAGTTTCTCTGTCTCTCTCACTGTCCTCTCTTTAAAAAAAGAAAAAAGAAAAACTCTAATATCAAAGAAATACACATACAGAAAAAGGAAGCAACAGAACTAAAATCTGCAATAAATCACATCAGAATGATGGAAGAATTTAATAATAGGCTAACTTCTACAGATAAAAAGATCTTGACAATGAGGGCAGGCTGAGCAGCTTGAGTGCACAAATGACATTAACAAACAAACAAACAAAACTCACAGGACATAAGCAGAATTTTCAAAATTGTCTGGGACAAAAACAGAAGAAACAGTCTAAAAGTATTGGGATACAAGAAAAAATTGAAATGCAAATGAAGGGCATAAATAATATTCTCAATGTAATAGTGAAAGAAAATTTTCCCATATTAGAATAGAGTAGATATGTTAATCCAAGAAGCATATAAGACACCCAATAGGCCTAATCAATGAGAAGGTCACTGAGACACATCACATTCAAAATGTATAACAGGAAAATCAAGGATAGAAAATTGAAAGCTCCAAGAGAAAATGCTGAATCACATTCAGAGGCAAACCAATAAGGATAATGGCTGACTTTTCAGCTCAGGCTCTAGAAGGAAGAAGATCCTGGAAGGAGATCTTTCAATATCCATATGACCAAAACATGCAGGCAGGCATACTATACCTAGCAAAACTCAGCTTCAAATTTGATAGAGAAATAAGAATATTTCAGTATAAGATCAAACTTGCAGAATTCAGGAACAGAAAACCAGCATTACAAAGAATCCTCAAAGATAAAACGCCAGAAAGAAGAATAAGCAAATAATCCTCAAAACCTGCAAACAGAGGAAATTCAAAAAAGGTATCAATAGACAACCAAGACAGTACAGAACTTACTAATAAAACATGATGACTATGGACCACACCACATAACTATTCTAACACTGAATGTGAATGGTCTCAACGCACCAATCAAAACACATAGATTAGCAGATTGGATCAAAAAACAACATCCAATAATATACTGCTTACAGGAGACCCACCTACCAGCCAATGACATTCATGTGCAGATGGAGGATGAAAAAATAGGGAAAAAATCTATTAGGCATATGACCCAAAAAACAAGCTACAGTTGCAATACTTACATCAGACAAAATAGATTCTAAACATAAACTAATCAGAAGAGAAAAGGAAGGCAATTACATCCAAGTAAAGGGAGCAATACAACAAGAAAATATAACTATATTAAATAGATACTCTCCAAACACCAATGCTTTCAACTATGTGGATAAATTACTCCATGACATAAAACCACTTGTGGACCTCAACACGGTAATACAGGGAGACTTTAATATTCCTCTATCCCCAATAGACATATCATCAAAGCAAAAAACAAACAAACAAAAAACACACTAAAGAGATCTCTAGCCTAAAAGATTCCATAAATCAAATGGACTTAACAGACATTTATAGAATATCCCACTCCAAATTGGCTGATTACAGCTTCTTCTTAGTAGTGCATGGATCCTTCTCCAAAACAGGTTGTATTCTACTTCACAAAGGAAATCTCAGCAAATATAAATAAGTAGATATTATTCCATGTAGCATATCAGACCATGATGCTACAAACAGAAAATAACAGTAAAAAATATGACAGAAAACAAACATATATATGGAGATTGAATAATACCTGATTAAATGAAGAATGGATCCAAGAAGACATGAGAGCAGAAATCAAGAAATTCTTGGAACAGAATGAGAATGAAGACACAATATATTGAAACCTCTGGTAGAGCATGAAAGCATTGTTAAGGGAAAACTTACAGCATTGAGTGCCTACGCTAAAAATCAGGAATGATCTCAAATAAATATGCTTATGCTCCAACTCAATTCCCTACAAAAGGAAGAACAATAACCCCAAAGCCAGCAGAATACAGGAAACAGTCAAGATCAAAGTTGAAATTAATGAAATTGAGAACAAGAACAACAACAACAAAAAAAAAACACAATAAACAGAACTGACAATACAAAGAGCTGGATCACTGAAAAGATAAATAAAATTGACAGACCCTAGACTATCTCACTAAAAGAACAAAGAAATTGAAGCAAATCAACAAAATCAGCAGTGAAAAGTGAGGGATCATCACTGACCCCATGGGAATCCAATGGATTATAAAAGCATATTTTGAAAAACTATACTCCTCTAAATTACAAACTCTGGAATACATGGACAAATTTCTAGACGTATACTATACCCCCAAATTGACACAGAATGAAATTGAAATCCTAAACAGCCCAATAGCAGACACTGAAATCCATATACCAATTAAAAGCCTTCCAAAGAAGAAAAGCCTAGGACCTGATGGATTTTACCACACCTATGAGGAGAAAGGAGGAGCTAACACTTTTCCTTATTGAGCTATTCCAAGAAACTGAAAAGAAGGGAACTCTCCCAAATATTTTTTTTAAAGAGGCAACCTTAACTCTGATACCAAAACCCAACAAAGACACAGCAAAAAATAAAATAAAATTACAGACCAATATCCCCAATGAACATCAAAATCCTTAACAAGGTTCTCGCAAACTGCATTCGAAACATCATCAAAAACATAATTCATCAAGATCAAGTATATTTCATTTCAGGGATTCAAGACTGGTTGAACATAATCAAATCAGAATTAAGGACAAAACCATATGATCATCTGAATTGATGCATAAAAGGCCTTCAATAAAATCCAGCACCCGTTTATGTTCAAAACTCTGGAGAAGGGCTGGAGCGGTGGCTCAGCAGTTTTGGCGCTTGCCTGGCAAGCACGAGGACCCAGGTTCAAACCCCAGCACCATGTACACAACTAAGTGTAATGTTAGAGCGACTAAGGCCATGTGAAAAACTAAATAAAGTTGTTTCTCTCTTTCTCTGTCTCTCTCACTGTCCCTCTCTCTTTAAAAAAAAAAAACTCTGGAGAAGATAGGGATAAAAGGAGCTTAACTATGTAAAGGTCATATATGGCAAACCCTCAGTTCATATAATACTAAATGAAGAAAAGCTGAAAGCATTTCCACTAAACCTGGGAAAAAGAAAAGGCTGCTCACTCTCACCACTTTTATTCAATATAGCCCTCATGAAACCAGCTGGAACAATCAGACAAGAGAAAGAAATCAAAGACATTAGAACAGGAAGAGAGGAAGACAAACCTTTTTGATGATGACATGGTCCTATATCTAGAAGATCCAAAAATTTCCACCAGAAAACTCCTTAATTTATAAACGGATTTAGCAAAGTGGCAGCCTACAAGATCAACACCCTATCTCAGTAGCTTTCAGGAAATTGGTCCCATTCACAATATCCTCAAAACAATAAAATACTTGGGAATTAATCTAACAAGGGAAACAACAGACCTCTAAAATGAAAATTATCAAACACTGAAGATAGAAATTGAAGAACACCTGAAAAGATGGAAAGGCATTCCAAGCTCTTGGTTAGGTAAAATTAATATGATTAAAATGGTCATTCTGCTAGAAGCACTATACAGATTCAATGCAATCACCATCTAGATAACAATGTCATTCTTTACAGATATAGAAAAAGCAACTCTCAAATTCATTTGGAATAAGAAACCCAGAATAGCCAAAACATTACTAAGCAAGAAAGATGAAGTAGGTTGTTTTGTGCTAGGTCTAAAACTATACTTTAGAGCTGTAGTAACAATAACAGTATGGTTCTAGTATCACAATAGGAATGAAGACCAGTGGAACAGAATAGAAGACTCTGAGATAAACCCAAAAATCTTTAAAAATCTCATATTTGAAAAAAATAAAAATAAATAAATAAATAAAATAAAAATCTCATATTTGACAAAATGGATCAAAATACAACATGGAGGAAAGACAATCTATTCAACAAATGGTGCTGCCAAACTGGAAAGCCATTTGCATAAAGTTGAAATTAGATTCTTATCTCTCACCTTGCAAAAAATCAAAATGAAATGGATCAAGAAACTAGGAATTAAACCAGCTACCATAAAACTGCTAGAAGAAAAATTAGGTGAAACACTCCAGCACATGGGAGTAGGGAATGACTTTCTCAATAAGATTATCAAAGCAAAATAATTAACATCAAGAAAATGAGTGGGATGCCATTAAACTAAAAAATCTTTTGCTGAGACAAGGAATTGATCAAAGCAGTCAAGACAAACTATAGGACGGGAGATAATCATGGCCTGTGACAGGGGACTAATATCTACAATTCACAAATATTTCAAAACACTTAATATCAAAACCACAAACAATCCAATCAATAAATGGGCCAGTGAGCTAAACAGAAACTTCTCAACAGAGGAAATTGAGCAAGGCAATGAATACATGAGAAAATGTTCTAAATCACTAGTAACCAGAAAAATGCAAATTGAAACTACATTAAGATTTCACCTCACCCCTGTCAGATTGGCAAAGATGAAGAATATAAATAATAACAGATGCTGGAGGGGTTGTGGGGAGATAGGAACACTAGCACCTTGTTGGTGGAACTGTAGTCTGGTACAGCTGCTCTGGAAAGCACTGTGGAGACTACTCAAGAATTTAGGGTTGTATCCACCATACAACCCAGCTATCCTTCTTCTGAGTATTTTCCCAGAGGAGTTAGAATCAGCACATTACAGCAACGCAGCAAAATCTGCATTCAAAGGAGCTTAATTTATAATAACTAAATTATGGAGTTAACTCAGATGCCCCTCACTGGATGAATGGGTACAAAATCTATTATATATATATATATATATGTGTATATATATATATACGCATATATATACACACACACACATATATATATACATATATACATACATACACACATACAATGGAGTTCAGCTTAGCTATTAGAAGCAACAATATTGTGGCCTTGAAGGTAAATGTATAGCAATGGAAGAAATTATGCTTAGCAAAGTTAGCCAAACCCAAAAAGTCAAGGTTTGAATGTTTTCCCTCATTTGTGGAGGCTAGAGCAAAACCCAGGCTTGAGTGAAAGTTTGTCAAGCTCATTTATTAGATCCAGCATAGGCTAGCAACACACAATCTAGGGGAACCATGGAGATGTGGTGGGGGTAAGGTGGGGGGATGAGAGGGAGGGAGGATAGGAAGGGATTTAGGAAGACAATCAACCATGTAGCATACTCTTTACTCCACTCCTCAGAAGCCAAATAACACTTATGCAATAATTTAATTCTGTAAAATTCACAATCTAAATATTTATATTGGTTGTGGGGTGAAATATAGAAGAATTGAGACTAGGGTGTGGGCAATATGGGGCTAACTGGTTTAGGAGCAAATGCATATCATATTGTTACTTTATATGCGCTTATGCTTGTACAATAACTCAAATCCCTAATTTAAGAAAAGGATAATAGACAAGGAGAGTTGCTCAAGGATTTATAACTGTTAGGGGATAGGGCTGTTGTGAGAATTCTCATTTACACACAAAAGGACTTACATGGTTTAAACATCCTGCCAGTGCTAAAGGTGACCATGAGTTACTTTCTAGTCATCTTTCCTAGATGAAGGGTAGGAAGGGATAGGGTCATGAGAGCTTGAAATGTGATAGCAGTAGTTGAAATTTAAAAATTGAAGACAGAATATTTTACTTTCTGAAGTTGATATATCTTATATGCAGCAGTGTTCTATTTTTACACACACACACACATACACACACACACATACACACACACACACATATACAGAGAGAGAGAGGGAGAGAGAGAGTGAGTTTCCCACCAGTTTCCTGGCACATAGCTCCTTAAAATCTAATGTGATGTATTTTTTATTGTTACTATAATTGTTGTGCATAGTACTTGGGTTCATTTTGACAAACTCATACATGTGTGAAATTTCATCTTATGAGGTGACTGATGGCTAGTGGCTCCTGGACAGCTTCAGAATTACTGACTTGGTGCCAGGGAAACCAAGGAATCAATTAGATTACAAGATTGGAACTGCAACTTTCAATTCAATCCCAAGACCTCCAGTGAGGGGAGAGGGACTGAAAGTTGAGCTGATAACCATTAGCCAATAATTTAATCAATCATACCTGTGTAGTGAAACCTCAAAATAAAAAAATCAAAACAAAACCCTAAAAGGACAGAGTTCAGAGATCTTCCAGACATTCACCTAGGTCTATTTAAAGTTTTATTCATTTATTTTTTACTTTTTAAACTTTTTCTTAAAAAACAAAGTTACAAACATGCAAACAACCTTAATCATATGTCCACAGATTGATTATAGATCTATTGAAGTTGGCTGAGATCAGCTAGGGTTGGATCCAGACTTTTGGGTTGGGTTTAATCTGCTATATATTCCCTCATTTAAAGTATTTTTACATCTACAGAAAGATGTCAAATAAACCCACTCAATAATCCTTAAGTCTTCTGCTGGGGCCACGTATTCTAATGTTACTTTGGTTAAAGCAAATCACAAGTCAAAATGCAGAATTACTGGTTAGAGAAACACACTCTTTACTTAAGGAAAGATATTGCAAAAGGGAATGGGTTATAGTTCTATTAAAGGAGGAGAAAATATTTGAAAAATAAAATAATTAAATCTATCAAAATATTATATATATATATATCAAAGAAAATAAATCCATAATGAAAGACTATACTTTAAAGACATTCTAGACTCAGGTAGCTTCATTGCTGCATTCAATTAATTATTTATGAAGACTCTTATACAAAGTCTTTCAAAGAACAAAAAAGAAAGAACACTCCAAATCATTTTGAGGCCAGTATAACTTTGATAAAGACATGACAAGAAAGGACGATAACACCCCAACATCTTTCATGAACATAGACTCAAAATCCTATACTGAATCCTAAAAAAAACAGATGGTACTGTAACAGACTATCATACATCAATACAAAATAAGCTATTACTAAATTCAATAATATGGATATTATATTGTTCAATGAAAGAAGCCATATTCAAAAGGGTATTTATAGTATAGTCCATTTATAGGAAGTTTTAGAACAAGAAAACTAATCTGAGTTGACAGAATATCTATTAGCTTAGGGGGCTTTAATTAGGATATCATACCAGGGAATTTTCTGGGTAACTGAAATGATCAGGGTAGTGGTTACATCAGTGTATTTCTATAAAAATCCATTAAGCTATATACTTAAAATTTGAGCATTTTTCTAAATGTCTGATAGTCTTTAATTTAAAAAACATCTCCAAATTTTTCTCACCAATATTTATGACTCCTTGAGGAGATTCTGAATATGCAGTTGTTGATTCTCTTCTAGCTCTGAAAATCTGTGATTCTACTGCCAACTTTTACTGGTCGAGTGGAACCTTTACTATATCTCCTTAACAACAACTAAAAACTTCAATTCTAAAAACTTCAGACAATATGGAATATATCTATAATTAGTTATAAATATTTATAGATATATAAATATATCTTTAATATATTTAAATATATAATTTTAAAATATTTAAATATATATTTATAGATATATAAATATATCTATAAATAGTTATAACAGTTTAAGTGAGAAAAGTATTAGAAAAATAATTTTTTTGAATGGAAAGCAGCTTTCTTGAAATTCTCCGCAGTAAGAGGTAAACCAGTGTTTTAATTAGGACAATAATATGTTTTTATAACAGAGGTAATATCAATAGAAAAAAATAACTAAAGCTGAAATATTGTAAAGCCAAGTAGGTAGACAACTATATGATTTTTCAGTTCTGGAGGAGAGCTAAATCTAAATGTCAAATTATGTAACAATGTTTTACCCTCTACACTTTCAAAGGAATAGAAATGCCAACAGCATAGTTCCTGAAGTTTAGAGGCATACAATTTATGAAATAATAGAAAAATCACAGTTCAGAATATGAAAATAAGTGTGCGATGTCACTTATTAGTTGCATGATTTTGGAACAGACATTTAAAATTGATTAAAGATTGTGCATTTTCCAGAATTAAATGATTGCATAAGTATTATTTGGCTCCTCAGGGGAGTAAAGAGTAAGCTACATTATTGATTCCCCTCCTAGATCCCTCCCTATCATCCCTCCTTCTTCCCAAGACATTTATATCTGTTATGGGGGGAAATATAGAAGAGTCAAGAGACTGGATTGTGGGTAACGTGGAGGTGATTCTGGATTAGGATAGGGACATGTCATATTGTTACTATGTATGCATTTGTGATTATACAACAACAATTGCTCAATAAAATTTAAAAATCACCTATCTTTTTCTCTTCATAACCCAAGAGCATGGCACACTGATTATACACTGCCTATGACAACACCAGATGTCACATCCATCACTAAACCTTATGAAATCAGTTATTCCCTTTACAGCAGGTAATTGGTACATCCCCCAAACCTTAAAAATTGATTAAAAGCATATAAAAGTTGATATTAATACTATGTATTTCTCAATCATATAGGGAGACTATATAGAGAGTATACAACTAAATTCTCCCAATTATTATTCATTTTCCCAGATAACTGTTACAAAGTACGTATAAAACCATACTTGTCCCAACAACCCAAACTATTTGGATACTTCAAAAATCCACATGGATTTCTCTAGGCAAATTAAAGTACATTCTAGAATTGCACTGTTAAAATATATTTGCAGCATGCATCACAGGAGAAAACTGAAGTCATTCTTTTCCAAAACAGACTAATTTTCTCTAAAGATATATTTTCCTCTAAAATTTTTAATAAAGTGATATACTGCTTCAGGATCAGATCAATTCAGCATTAGTTAGACCTCTCCAAACTGATCCTCTCTGCCAACTATAACATGCCTATGAAAGCACCTCAATTTTGAGTCTAATTGTACTTTTCCTCATTTAAATATGGTTTCAAATGCCATGTCACAAAGTCACAAATTCTTCAATCTCATATTGCCCAATTCTTGCAGACTAAGCTCACTGTTCTGCTAGTCCTGGCTTACCAATAACCCTACGTAGTTCTAGAATGTTTTACCTCCCCTGCCAGCCTGATTCACTCCTACACATGTTCTGAGACTCAGCTGAGGTGTCATTTCCTTCAAGAAGCTTTATTTAACCCTCAAACTCTTCTATGCTCCCTCTGCAACTTGTGTGGCCTATTGTAGCAATTATCATGCAATATTGTTAAATGTTTATTTTATTGAACTTAGCTTTCTTCCCCCCAAATGAAAAATTCCTAAGGATAAGACTTCTCTTTATTCTTCTTTATATCCTGGCATTCAGTAGTTTAATGTTGCAATGTTTGAAAAATAAATGAATAAATGAATGAATGCATAAGTATTCATGGGAATAAATAAACTAATTAAATGAACAATGTTTCATTCTGGCCTTCTTGTCTTTGTTCTCACCACTTAAGTCTCTATGGATTTCTCCCTTCTATCTACCCAAATTCTACTCTTCGTTCAGGTCCTGCTAGAGTTCCATCTTGTACACACTAGAGTATAAGCAGTGAGGATATTAACAAAAGACCTTTCAGTAGATTAGGAAGAGACAGATGTAAATATCTATGATAAAGTGACACTAAGACATGGTGGATTTAAGTGGTAGAGTCTCTGGGATCATAGAGAAAAAGACAATCCCAGCCTGGGAGAACAGGGATTTCTTTCTAAGAAAGGTTCTGCCTGACCTAAGACTAGATAAGTACAAATAAGATTTCCAGGTAAAGGTTAAAGTTCTGGGATAAGATAAAACATTTCAGACAGAAAAATATATGAAAATAGATATAGAGATGAGAAAAAAAACAGTGTGGGGGAGAAACCTAGAATCAAAGAAGGTAATCACATTAAACGATCTGCCTAGTCAGTGAAAAACATGATGGGACTAAAGCCCAGGCAGCCTGATTCCTGATTTCTATTATCCCAGAAAATATTACTGTTAGATTGCAAGTGACTAGCTTCTATGCATACATTGGAAAATGCCCAATCAACTGTGGCACTTTGTCTCTAGGTTGGTGGACCTTACCCCCCAGAACTCCTTTCTCAGTTTTTGAGGCAGATCTCAAGGAAAGTTTAACAGTTCACTTGTCAAGTCAAAGTCTGTCATATAGCAAAATACCTATAGTTCAGTGAAATTCTAATTTTATGCTTCAAAACATTAAAGCAGCTTGGTGTCCTAGTAGTAGCTAAATGAAGTGAAGTAAACAAAGCCCAGATGTCACCCACTGATAAATTTCTGACAACATATCCTTGTCGAAAGAGTTACAATTCTCAGTTGCTAAAAGGCACCAGAATAATTGTGCATTCTTGAACTAAACAGTTTGGCAACTAAGATGCTCACAAATTTTTCAATTATTCCAATTTTTAAGCTATTTGGAAAGAATAGGTCTCCTTTTACAATACATAGTAAACAATGCCTACTAAGTGTTAGGCATTCTGTGTTCATCAAAATTATTCTTAATGACTATGCTGTATTGTCAATGCCAAGATCTATGATAAACAGTTGAGCAAACAAATGCTCAGAGATACTAAGTCACATACCTGATGCCCCAAAGATTGCAGAGATGGAGACAGTATTCAAACTTCAGTCTGTATGAGTCTATAGCCAGTGATATTTCTCATCAGGGATAAATGTGCAGTTGATCAAGTTTTCCCCATCTCCTCTGCACCCACCCCTCAAATTTAGTGTTTATTGTTTGGGATCACAGAATAAGATCCAGACAGAGTCATGGTACCCTAGTTACTTAAACAACTACTTTTCTGTGACCTCATCCCTATTGTTAGGAGTATGACTAAATGATTTGTACAGCCTCTAATAGTTCCGACAGCCTGTGAATGTGCGATTTTAAAATATTCTTATATAACAACTTCCCCATGAAAAGGTCATGGCCCTGTGAGTAGCCTGTAGTGGGCAGATAGGAGGATAAAAACATCAGAGAAATTGAATTGAGTTCTCTGGGCTTATCAAAGTTGAAAAATAAGTACCTAGCTGCCAAAAAGTAAAGAAGTAAGTACTTGGGAGATGAACTTAGTTAAGGCAGAGGCTCTTGTGTGTCAATACTGTCAGCAGCAACCTCAGTCAATGTGACAAATGCAGTGAAGACTTGAGAAAAATGTTGCTTTTGCTAAAGACAATAGGTCCTATTAACTAAGTGGTGCATTAGACTCCACATTAACCTGGTCTTAGGTCAAAAGACATAATATCCTATGCCAGTACCCTGGCTGGTCAGCATTTTTAATGATTTCTTTCCTGCCTATGTCTAAGGTCAAAGGTATTCTATGAAAATACAAAGCAGCTCATTTCTTTAACTCAGCTTCTCTAACAGTGATTCCCACCACCTTGCTTTGCTCATTTTTGTCTAATACATAGTTTCTACATTATTGGATAAGAGAAGATTTATTCACTTATTTTAAAAACATTTATTGAGTTAATGTTATGTGCCAGATACAAGATCCCTAAAGTCAGTGACAGCTATGCTGAGATCTGAAGGATGAGTAGATTCATTAAAAAAAAAAAAAAAAAAAAAAAGCCTAAGGCAGGTAGCTGGTTGTGGGGGAGGAGTCAAAAAGAGGAAAGAGTAGCAGACAGATAGAAAATAATGTACAATGGATTCAGGTTAAAGAAGGATTGTTTAAAAACTAAGAGCAATTCAGTATGGCGAGAATGTGGGATAAGCCAGGGAAGTAGCAAGGAGTGAAGCTGGAGAGGTAAGCATGGGACGACAGGGACGCGAAGCACAGAATCCTGATTCCGCCTCTTATTAGCTATGTGACCAATCTCAGTTTCTTTATCTGGAAGATGGCAATAATTACTCCTGCTGCCTGAAGCACTTGGTATCTAGCATTTAGTAGGTGCTTACATATACATTAAATTTGAATCCTTGGGTGGAAAGGAAGGATGGGAACTAAAAAAAACATGAGATGGTTGGATTAGACAATTTTTTCTTTATATGACAAAATGAAGTAGATTTTTTGAGTGAACTAGGGTTTCTAGTCTGGCATTCAATAAAATAATAGGTCCAGGTTCAGTGCAAGTACCCAATTTCTGTGGCTGTTATGGTTTCCTACAATTTAGGGTTTAGAATCACGCCAGCAGCTTCCTCACTCCTCATGCGATGAATTCTGTACAGAGCCCTGAGAAAGTTGCCAGCCATGAGATTCTTTTCCCCTCCAATGCAAACACACATGGCACAGGCATATGATTCCCATCTGGATCCACCCCCGACTTCCGGCCAGAAGGCTGCTGTGTAGGCAGGAACGTCTGCCTTTGAATTTGCCAGCCTAACCTGGCACCCTGAGCTAGCCCTCTCTGAAGAGTAAAACAGACCTGGCAAAGCTCACACTTCTGTGAATTCCTTTCAGGGTCCTATTCATCTCTAACTTTTTCTTGCCTGGCAAAAGAGGTTGACCTAGAGCAGGAACAAGTTTGTTCAAACAAAAAGAATTTAGTCTTTATTTCTGGAAGCAAACAGTCCTTGCTTGAATCCATGGGACAGAGGCTGGCCTAGAAGAATGGGCTTAAAGTTCCACCTATCAACCTAAGGCCATTAGGGCCAGAATCGCTGTTCAAAGCTAGAGACCCTCTCCCTCACGTTCTCTGATAGATTCCAACCCCAGCCTTTGCAGAGTTATCACCATCAACATTCCTGCTGGATTCTATACCCCAGCTGAATTGGCAACATTTCTTCTATTTGCAAACATATTGCAAAATAAGAACCCCAGGAAGGATACAGCCTGGCCAGGCTCCAAGGACTTTAAGCAGCAGTCATGCTATATCAGGGCTTCATCCCACTCCCTGAAAAACAGCAGGTGCTGGCATTGCCTCCCAGTAACCTAAGATTACCAGGGGTGACTGGCCTCCTTTCTTTATCCTTTCCTCCCTTTCTCCTTCCCTCTTCCTTCCCAAAATAATCAGTGTGGGGAAAATGAGAGGGAAGTTTTTCAAAGTATATTATAAGCAGAAATCCATGATTGGGGGCCTATTCAAGGGTTTTCTGACATGGATGTTTTTCACCATGAAGACTAGGCTGGCACACAGCAGCAATAGAAGCTTTCTTTGAATAATCTTTTTCCAAGTATGCAAACCTTCCATCTCTCCTCTGCATAGCCTTGCACTTGTGGTCTTCTATAATCTAGCCACTTGTGTTTATCCAGTGTTCATTCCTGAACTGATCCTTCTTCTCCTGCACATATTTTTTACTTGGTCACTTGTTTTATCATCAAACATAAACAGAGGAAAAAACAACAATAATAGCTACTGCCAACTACTTAATGCTTATTATTTAACAGGCTCTGTGATAAGTACACACGTATTTTCTAGTTTAATCATAAAAATAAATTTTAAGTAGTCTCTAATATTATTCTGATCTCACAGTTGAGGAAACTAGTGCTAGGTATTATAAGTAACTTGCCTAAAGCCATAAAGCTAGTATGTGAGATGTAAGGATTGAAAACTTTTTGGTTTAAAATAATATTTCTGATATAGGTCTTACTGTTTCCATTTTATAGGTTAGGGAGCATGTCTAGAGGTTTAACATGCTTAAAGTAACAACTTGTGGCACAATGGAACCCTAAATAAGAACTGCCTGATTCAAAATCCCTATTTTATCCATTACTACTATAAATGTGAATTAAATTGGCTACTTCCCTCCCCCAAGAAGAGAAATAAACATCTGACTCATATAACTCAGTAACTCAAATAAGATGATGTCAATGAAATCACATTGTAAACAGTACAGCAATAAAGTTGTTACAATTACTATCACTGTAGTTCACACAGTAAAGTATTTTATTAGTTTTTCATAGAGAATCTGCTTTTCCTTTCTTTCAAATTAAATGTTCCAATTCATTTTCTGGTACTATTACAGTAGCTAGTATTAAAGATTAAGATCTACCCATGGAGCCAAAGCTACCATACAGTCTATGACCACCAGTTCTTGCAATCTTGCCTAAAGAATTTCTTGTGATTCACACACAGTAGCAGGCAGGAGTTCATCAAAAGGGATAGGAAGAGGGGAAAAGGGACATTCTGAAGGAAGAAAAGGAGAGAGCAGATCATTTCAGAGAGGAAAAGGTCAGCAGACCTCTCTTGTCCTCCAGTTTTATTGGGAGTCCTAAGGAAGTTTCCAGATAATCCAAGTCCAATTGAATGGCAGTAGAATTGCATCAGACTTTGAAGTCCCCACTTCACATAGTCTTAGCCATGGAGGGGAAATTTGACAATTATGATGACATGGTAAAAATATAAATGAGACTCTGGGTCATGGTGGTGTGTGCACACCAGTTCTAATTGGAACTTATTCTTACAAATTTTATGGTTGGGGACCTTGCTTCTAATTATCCTGTCACCCTGAGTCCTGGAATGTGATCTGCATAAAAGTCCCTCTTCAGAGTAACTTGTGTTCTTCTTATTGGCAGGGAGGAGTTTTGGGCCTCCTTTTGTCCTGAAGATAACAGGTTGTTTGCTGAGAACCATTACATATCCTATTAACTTAAACCAGGACAGGGCCAGGACAGACTTACATAAAGTCCACCTTTTAGAGGAAAGCATGTCAGGGGTCAGCATAGTAGGTCAAGTCTGTAGAATTATCCCTTTAACCTCACATTTCTACTACTCATTTCTGTCTACTTACTATCAGTGAGGACTTCCTACTTAAAATGATTAATGTAATTGATGAGACCGACATTCTTCCATTGTTTCTGATCTCATGGGAAAAATATGCAGTTTTTAATAATAAAGTAAAATGCAAGGTGTAGATATTTTGCAGATGTTCTCTATCATATTGAGGAAATCTCATTCTAGTCCTAGTATTCATGGAATCTAAAAATAACTTGAAATTAAGGGAAGAAAAGTGGTTATCAGGGGCTGGGAAGAGAAGGGAGTTAGAGGGAGGGGAAAGTTGATTAATTGGTACTAAGTTACAGTTAGACAGGAGTAAGAAGCTCTTGTGTGATATATAGCACAGTAGGGTAACAGTTGAGCTAACAATAATGTGCTATTGATTTCAGAAAAGTGGAAGAAAGGATTTTGAAAGTTTTCACCATAAACAAATGATGAAGTTCTAGGAGACAGCTATGTTAAAACAGATTTAAACATTATACAGTGTATACATGTAATGAAACATTACATGATAACCATTAATATGTAGAATTTTATTAATCATTTAAAAAATTAAAAAGAAGCCCTTCCTTTGTACTTACACTGCCCATGCTTTTCTATCTCAGCTTTATTGACTATCACTTAACTCTCTGGTTATGATCTGTTTCTCCCTCAGACTGTGAGTTCCTTAGGACAAGTATCAGGACATGCACATTTATGGCATACAATAAGTGCTCACATGCTTGCTGAATTAATAAGAACAAAAATGCTCATAAATGGTCTCCATATGTGAAAGCACTGTGAAGTAAACATTCACTAATCAATGTGCCTCAATTCACAGCACTATTTCTACTAGGAACTCTATAAAGTTATTCCTGGTGGTGGGGCAATTAGACCCTCTAATTTCCGCTCCAGAGGAAAAGTAGGCAGTTAATTTTCATTGCAGGGGGAGCCTTCTCCCCCAACCTTTTTTTCCCCACAGCAATTCAGTTGAGCAGTAATAATTACAAGAAAATTTGCATTACAATTATTATAGCACTTAACTTTGTATTGACAAATGTAAGAAAAATAACTAGGAATTGATGAACAATCATGTTTTTCCTTTCTTTCTCATCCACTCTTTTAACTTTAAAAATGATGCCTGTTTTTGATGCATGTCCTAACAGTTTTAAAATATCAAGATTTTGTATTTTGAGGGAATTCTTTTTAAAGAGAGAGAGTGAAAGAGAGAATCAACTTTCATTTAGTTTTTCATGCGTCCTTTGTTGCTCCAACGCTCTGATACTCCATTGTGTGCATAGTGCTGGGGTTCAAACCTACCTCCTCACACATGCCAGGCAAGCCCCATAAGTAATCCCTGAGCCACTGCTCCAGCCCCGTGGGGGAACTTTTGATACATACAAAGTACTATGTTGGATTACAGTATTTCACTACAAGAAAACCTGTGGAAATTTATCAATTAAAGAACTCTTGACATGGCAACTAAAAAAAAGTAGTCAGGTATTAGGGAGGAATACAGTGGCCACCAGGTTATAGATATTGGGGCACAAGTCTCTCCTGAACAGCTGGGTGCATAAGACTTAGAAATAGGCAAAGACCATATTATGGTTTGGATGTGAGGTGTCCCCCAAAAGCTCATGTGTGAAATAATACAAGAAGGTTTAGAGGTGAATGGATTGGGTTATGAGAGCTTTAACACAATCAATGAATTAATCTGCTGGTACGAATTAAGTGAGTGGTAACTATAGGCTGGTAGGGTATGGCTGGAGTAGGTGGATCATTAGAGGCATGCCTTTGGGGAATATATTTGGTGAGAGTAGTTTAGTCTCTCTGCTCTTGTTACTGATTGCAATGCCCTGAGCCACTTTCATCCATCACACCCAATGATGTTCTGCATCACCTTAAGCCCCAAGGAATATAGCCTGCTGTGTATAGCCTTACACCTCTGAAACCATGAGTCACCAAATAAACTTTAACACCTCTAAAATTATTCTTCTTGGTCTTTTTATTACAGCAGAGGAAAAGTTAACTAAAACAGGTCACAATGAAAATTAATCCTGCTCACACTCTGAATCATTTTATTTATTCAACAGCTCATAAGTATCAGGTAGGAAGAAGGATGACCTTCTGTTGCCCCTCCCTCCACTGAATCTCACTTATAATATCTGAAGAAAATGTATAATCTCTTTGCCATGATTGCTGTGAAAATTCAAATTTATAAATGTACCATGTGTAATATCACGTTTTACATTATAAAACAATTTACAGATGTCAGACATAATCATTACTAAAAATGTTTTTCAATATTTTTATCAACAATATTCTTTGTCCAGATGTTAGCCTATAAGAATATAAAAGCCCAGTATACAGAGGAAAGAAAAATGGTGGAGTAGAGGAATCTACCAAATAGTAGCTTCTCTCCAAGACTGATTCAAAAACAACACATTTCCGGCTGTATGATAAAGTGGGAAGGCTATAGGAAAACACCAGACACCAACGCAGAGAATTGTCAACCAAGAAAAACCCAGTAATACATTTCTTTTTTAGGGAGAGGGACAGTGAGAGAGAGAGAGAGAAAAAGGAAAGAGAGAAACAATTTTTATTTAGTTTTTCGTGTGACTTTCATTGCTCTGAGACATTGTTGTGTATGTGGTGCTGGGATTTGAACGCATGCACTCGTGCATGCCAGGCAAGTGTCACCGCTCCAGCATCCCAGTAATACAATTTTTTTGACACAAAAGAGAATTAATAAAAAGAATAGGTTGCATGGGGCTTGGCATGCAGTGGCCAGGTGGGGAAGGGGAAGCTCCCCTCCAATGAACTGAACTCAAAGCTCCCCAATGAGTTTAATAAAAGAAGATTCTACTGTCCAGCAAAACCATAATCTGAGCAGAAAAGATATTGTGAAGCTACCCAGTGCAGAGAGAGTCCTGGCACTTCTAAGCACATTTGTGGAATTGGAGAAGTAAATCCAGTTTTTTTTTTTGTTTGTTTGTTTTAAATTTATTTTTATTAATGCATTACAGTTGTATATAATGATGGGATTTGTTGTCACATATTCATAGATGCACACAATACAGCAATAAAATTTGGTCAATATTCCCCCGCCCCGCACTCCTCTAATTCCCATACCCCGATCCCTTGCCTCTCTTCTGGGTCCTATATTTTTCCTAAAATAGCCAGGTACAGTGACATAATTCTTATACATATGAAGAATAGTATTATATCATTTGCAAGCAAATGAATGGAACTGGAGTGTATCATGCTAAGTGAAATAAGCCAGTCTCACCAAAGGACAAATTTTCTCTCTGATATGTGGAAGCTAAATTAAAATAAAGAAAAAGAATAGAGGAATAGAACAAAGGGAATGAAGTTGAGGAAGGAGGAATGAAATAGGGAAAGTTAAGGAATCAGACTTAACTTGTTCATGTTCATATATGAACATATCATAGTGAATCATATATATGTGTGTATATATATATATATATATAGAGAGAGAGAGAGAGAGAGAGAGAGTTGAGTTACTAAAAAAAAAAAAAAGATATTTGGCAAATAACAGAAAGACCAGTAAAGGGAAGATAAAGGAGCTAGGGAATAGGACTGAATTAGAATAAGTTATATTGCCTGCTTTTATAAAAATGCCAATGTTTATTCTATTATCATGTATATCTTAAAAGAACAGGGGGTTGTAGGAAGGGAGAGAAAGGGAAAATCCTGGGAACTGAGTTAAAGCAAGGTACACTCCAAGCTTTTATAATTATGTCAGTGTACATTCTATTGTCATGTATATAAGAAAGACAGGTGGTGGGAGGAAGGAAAGGGAAGGGGGAAACTGGATACTGAATTAGAACAAGTTAAACTCCATGCTTAAGAGACTCATAACTTGGAAAATTTACTATGAAATTTGAGTGACCTATAGAATAAGACCTTTATGAATTCATAGGGAACGGAACCTGCAATCAAATGTCCCTGAAATGTGGAAATAAAAGAAATGTAATAGCACATGGGAGTCTCATTTCAAAGGAATATTTTTCTGCAACTTTATCTGTTACTATTTGCATACTCCAAATAGTGGAGTTGGAGGATATTTAAAAACAACATGACCACACTTGAGGCAACATTTATAGTGGAGGATCTAAGTGCATCTTGCTCTCACGCTAATGTTCTTAAATTTGTCTCTAGTTTCTCATCTGAAAATGGGGCAAAAATATGATGATGATAAAAATTGCCTAAGTGTAAACATCTATTTGGCTACTGAAAGGTGCTCTACATCTGTTATAAACATGACTCTTATAGTGGAGTGGGGTTACAAAGAATGGAGCAGAATATTGAGCCTATATAAATACAAAAGGCATTTGTCAGGGAAGGTTAAAAATTTAAATTTCATGTATGTATATTTTATTTTAGGATGAATGTCCAACCACAAGCAATTGCTCCCTCAGCATTGCTTTCAGTATATGTTAGTATTTTTCAGAAAATGAGATTTTAGAAGGGGCAACATTTCTGAAAATGTGTTTCATAGAAGACTGGCTTTTCTGATATAACTTGGGGAAAATTGCCACATTTAAGTAACTAAGGAAAAACTATATATACTCTATTTCTGTCCTAAAATTCACTTTGTACATTTCTACATTTAAATGTCATAAAAGTTATTTTTCAGTAACTATATCATGGTTTGGAGAAAAGGTGCCCCCAAAAAACTAAATATGTGAGATAATGCAAAAAAGACCAAGAGGTGAAATGATTGGGTTACAAGAGCCTTAATCCAATCAGTAATTTTTCCTCTAATAGGTAATAATTGAGTGGTAACAGAAGGCAGGTAGGGTGTGGATAGAGGAGGTGGGTCATTAGGGGACATGTCTTGGGGGTATGGATCTTGTATCTGGTGCGTGGAGTTCTCTCTCTCTCTCTCTCTCTCTGGTCCCTGGAGGCATGCCTCCGCCACGATGTTCAATCTCACTTACAGTCCCAGGGAATGGAGCTGGCCACTTATGGACTCTGAAACTGTGAGCCCTCAAATAAACTTCTCCTCCTCCTAAAATTGTTCTTCTCAGGCCTTTTAGTCACAGCAGTGAAAAAACTGACTAAAACACTACAGATGCATGGCCACATTTTCTTTAAATATTCTACAAGTCCACTATTTGAATTGTGCAAATAAGGGATGCCAGATAAGGCGGGGAAAGAAGTATTCTTCTGGAATGGGACTCTCATTTACTTTTGAACCTTGCCATCTTGAGATAAATTGGAAGATCCACATATGGCAAATATGCTGATTTCCTAAGAGCTCATATAGAACCCTACCTTTTACTGCTGATCATTCCTACCCAACAGTCTAGCCCTCAACATAGAGATTTAGCTCAGTCAATTTGATAAATTCCAAATTCATATGATGATGTGCAAGAACATGTCTTCGAAGAGAAAGAGACCTGGGGGTAATTCTTGCTTTACTATGCAAAAATCTATTAGTCCTCTACTACCTTATTTATAAAATGAGGGTAATGCATGATTCCAACCTAAGAAAGTTAACTGAAGATTAGAAATACTGTAATTTAAATGCTTTAAATGAAAAATAATATTAATTAATTTATGTTCCCTACCTGGGAACAATTTTTTTCTTCATCTAGCATTCGAATTTAAAGCCTAAATAGTTAGCATATCTAGGGTATGGAATTTAAATGGAAAGAATAAAATTTAAAAAGGCAAGGTGGAGGAATAATAGGTTATATTCAAGAAATGGTAAGTGTTATAAAAGGGTTAAGTTAAAGTAGAATAAGCAGAAGGATGGGAGAATAAAAAGGGACATTACCCTATTGAGCACTATGTAATTGGCCATTTAATAAACACTTTATTTCTTATATTATTTAATCAAATAAATGGATCAAAGTTATATTTCTCAGACTATGTTCTGAGTATAGAGATCATCTTATAAGCTGGGTACCTGAGAAATGTTGAATGCAAGCTTACTGACAGTCTGATATTAATCAATTCAATCTGATCACCAATATGAGTTGATTAAGACGGTAAACTAGTATAACCAGTCTAGGTGTAGCAGAAATAATGGAAGCCTTGGAAGGTTGCCTGGTCTAGGCTCAACATTCTGTGACTCTTGATGAATTATTTACTTGCAAAATTAATTTAATTGCTATTTATAACTCTTTCTACTGCAAATAATTCTGCTTATATTATTCAAGTTTCCTTATATACAAGTTCTACTTAAGATACTGGGTTGCAAGCTTTAATATGCCCAAGAACCACCTGAGGAACTTATGAGAACATACATATCTCCAGGTATATCCCCAAGAACAAAACATGATGATTCACTGTATCTAGAATGCAGCAAAAATTTGTAATAAACAAGCACCAAGCACCTTCGATAATGCTAATACTGGTAATCTTACACTGTCTTATTTTTCTTTATAAAGAGAGAGAAAGAAAGTGAGAGAGAAAGAAAGAAGAGAGAATAAATTTGATTTACTTTTCAATCTATTTTTTGCCTTTCAGACAGTTAGCTGTGTATGTGGTGCAGGAGCTTGAACCTGGGTCCTCACAGTTGCCAGGCAAGTGTTCCTCCATTAAGCCACCACTCCAGCCTTTACACTATGTTTTTTTTTAAGAGAGAGAACAAATTTTATTTTTTTTTTCATCTGTCCTTTGTTTCTCCAACACTTATCTATGTATGTGGTGCTGATGCGGGGGTTTTTAGATGAGGCCGGATTCTCTGCTCCCACTGGTGAATGAAGAGGGCTTGGCTGCAGAATTCTGTCGCCAAAGTAGCCCTTTTTCAGTGTTTGCAGCTCTTCTCAGTTAGAACTGAGAATTTGGGCTTGTTACAGGTCCCTCAGGTCTCTGCAGCCCAAAAGTGTTAGCAGCTACCCAGCTAAGAGCTGAGATTTCCTGTGGCGCATTGTAGCTCTTGGTGTGGAAACACACCCTGGGAATTAGGCACTGATCTTATGGTCCTTGTCTCAGGAATTTGAAGAATAAAATCCACAGACAATCACGGAAGGAGGAGTAAAAGGAGTAGGATTTATTTAGGAAGAAGAGCAGAGACTCCGCAAGGCAGAGGGGCACCTGGAAGCAAGATACCGTCTAATGGAGGTTAGGCCAGAGGTTATATAGATTTGGGGTATGAGCACAATTAACATTCATGCAAAGCAGGCATTGAGAAATGCATCAACTCCATTGGTTAAAATCTTTGTAAAACAGGCATTGAAACTGCTCAATAGCACCATCCGTTAAAAAAAAAAGGTGGCAAATACTTCCTAGTACCACCTGTGACCACCCCCATCTTAGTTGGGACAAAGGTAAGCCTCTTGGTCTTTTTGCATTTGAAGGCCCTGAGCATGCCCTGTCAATTACTCTCTGCCTCCACCAGCTAGCTCTTGGATGGGGGCCCTCAGTCCTGACTACCTAGTCATTTCACTGTCTCTCCTAATCTGTCTCAGTGATGGAGTTCAAATCTAGGTCCTGGTTCATGCCAGGCAAACATTCCAACTGCTGAGCCACTGCTTCAGTCCCTAGACTATGTTTTAATAATAACTATTTAATTCAGAATATTTCACTCTTTGTTTTGGCTAAAATGAAAGCGTGATTAACTTTAAGCTTATTTTTGCCTTCATTGTATGCCACTAGTTATTTTATCCTTGTTTCAGAGGTCCTATTATATCATTGTGGGTTTGTGTATATATTTATTTTCACTGTTTATAATGTAAACAGCTTACATTCTTTTCAGTAGTGATAGACATAAATAATAAATAAATAAAATTACATCAGTGACTTTTCTAAAACATGAAGGAGTAGTATTAAATGATCTCTAAGCAACTATAAAATCTAAAAATTTCATTATCCTTTAACACAAGCATATGTACTACCCAATTCACTATTAAATATTAAGCATCCACATATTTTGTGAACTATGTTAGTGATAAACGAGGCAAATAGACTTACAAACTTAAATGCTATAGAAAAGCAGAGAATATCACACATATGAGAATGGAAAGTTAGATGGGAGTAGATAGCATTACTTTATTAAATATGTCAAAGAAATACTAGAAGGTAAGTTTTAGCAGAGATTTAAACGAAGTAATTGGGGTAGCCAAATAGATATCCAAGGAAAAAGTATTCCAGAGAGAGGAAATAGTTAGGAGGATGTCTGAAACACTCAAAAAAGACCAAGTGATTAGTGTGGAAGGAAAAGGGTGAGTGAGGGACCAAATAGTAAGAGATGAGGTCAGAGAAGTAGCAGAGGTCATAATTAAGGAGTGCCTCCAAAGTTATTTTAAGATTTCTTTTATTTGGAGTGAATTGGGAAATCGCTGGAGAGTTCTGAGCAGAGTCATAACAATGAAAATGAACTAAAGATATGAATAGAGACCTCACCAAAGAATATACAGATGGATAATAAGCTATGAAAAGATGTTCAACATCATATGCCATTAGAAATTACAAGCTGGAACAAAAATGATATATCACTGTGCTTCTATTAGAATGGCAAATGTCCATTCCCAACCAGCAGAAACCGGACCGCTCTCATTCAACGGTTAACTGAGATTAAAATAGACCCACTGGTCTTGAGTTCTCCAAGCACTTTATTTCTCCCTTTACTGCGGCTAAAGGCCTCCAAGGGCTTCCCACCTTCCCTCTTTTAGAGGCAAGGCCTTTAAAACATCCTTTTTAGAGTCAAGGCTATTCACATTTTAGAGTCCCTGTTTCTATTGCTGTACTAGAATCCCTATTTCTGGAGCCAAGGCTACTACCTGCATAGGATGGTTCTTCTACCACTGCTGATCTTTCCGTCGTCTCTGCTGCTGCTGCTCTCCTTTGTCTCTGCCACCGCTGCTTCTCTGACTAGTGGCTACTACTCTGTCTCTGTATCGTTTCTGCCGCCTGCATGGGAAGGTCTCCTCTCACCAGTGTCTTCTCCTAGAGTCATCTATTTCTCACTAGAGTCATCTACTACTCTCTCTCCTTACACCCGGTATATATCTGTTACGACAACCAATAGGGATACAGTACAAACACATTCAACCAATTGTAACAAATGAGCAGCCAAATAGATTAGTCATGTGGTCAGGCAGTTTACCAATTACAAGCCAGCTGGGCCTCTTAGAGTTGTTTACCACCAATTCTTTTCTCTAGCATCGGACCAGGCATCATGTTGGCCTCAGTCGCCAACAGGCAAAAATCTGCATCACAGAGAAAACCAAATGCTAGTGAAGAAGTGGAGCAACTGGAACTCTTATTCATTACTGATGCGAGTGACAAATGTTACAGCCACTTTGGAAAGCAATTTGGAAGTTTCTCACAAAACTGAATGTCTCTTAACCACGTGATCCGTGAATCACATTAATTATATGTACTCAAATCATTTGAAAAGTGATGTCCATGCAAAATTTGCACACAAATGTTTATGGAAGATTTATTCATAATTGCCTAAACTTGGAAGGAATGAAGTTACCGTATCCTTCTTGTGTGAGACCCTCAACACCAAAAAAAAAAAAAAATAGTGACCCTCAATAGATTAATGGATAAACATCTAGCTATGCAATGGAATATTATTTAGTGCTAAAAAGAAAACAGTTATCAGGCTGTAGAGGAACCTTTAATTCACATTGCTAGGTGTAATGCTTAATCTGAATTATCAAATTAGATTAAGATATGCCTAAGATTCAGGGTCCTCTGGGTGTGTCCATGAGAGTGTTTCTAGGAATGATTGGCATGTGGGATAATGAACTGAAGTGTAGACCCTCCCTCAGCAAGGACAGTGCTGTCCAATAGATATGAGGTTTGGATGGAATAAAAGCTGGAAGAACAATGAAGCAGCAGCAGATGCAAGTCTGATTCTTCTTGAACAGATTCTTGATTGCTTCTGTGATCTTCTGAGGACCTCAGACTCCAGCTCCTTCACTCTTCCAAAGTGGACTCTGCCCATAAATTCTCCAGGGAGTTTCCAGGCCTTCCATCCAGGACTGGGATAGCATAGTTGATCCCTTTTGTTCTGAGGCTTCGGCATCCTGGACTGGCACAGCTACTAGTTCCTCCAGTTCTCCAGCCTGCAGGTAGCCATCGTGGGACTATCCAGCCTACAGTTATATGAGCCAGCCTAATAACTCCCTTCTTATGATCATATATAGAGACAGATAGATACATAGATAGATAGAGATATCTCCTGTTGATGCTGTTCCTCTAGAGAACCTTGAATAATACACTAAGTAAAAGTGACCCTGTGAAAAAGCTACATACTATCGAATTCCAGTTATATGATATTCTAGGGAAAGCAAAACTACGTAGACAGTGGTATCCAGGGATTTTTGAGAAGAAAAGAATGAATAGGCAGAGCATAAGGTATTTTTAGGGTAATAAAGATAAAAATTGTGTATGAAAATGAATTGGTGCATTTGTTATCATACTTTGTAAGAATACACAAACTGTAATACACAAAGAGTGAACTCTAATGTAACTAAGGTCTTCAGTTAATAACGTATCAATATTAACTCATTAGTGGTAACAAATGTACCACACTAATGCAAGATGTTAATAATAAAGAAAATGGGAGGAGTGGTAAGGGAGTATATGGGAATTCTTCAATTTTCACTCATTTACTATGTAAAAAAAAAAACAAACGTTCCAAAAAGTCTATTAATTAAAAGACTCTCAACCAAAACAAAAATCATAACAATTACAGAGAAGAGGTGATGGGGAAGATACAAATCCAAGAGTTACCAAACAAAACAAAAATTAAAACAAAACTATAAAATTACCATTAGCCTTACTAAAAAGTTTAAGCAGTAAAGAAAGTTAAATAGTTAATAAAGGGTACTATTTAATATTGAAAGCAAGTTTTATACTGCTGGAAAAGGTGTAAATGGAAGAATATAAAGGGATTTTTATTAATAAGTCTCAAAAATGTATTCAATATACATAACCTCATTTCTACATCTGAAAGTTTGACCTAACAAAAAAATCATGATGAATATAAAAATGTTAATTACATCATTGCTTATTATAGAACTTATTACCTAACATAAAGGAATAATAAAATATATTATATTGCATCTAAGCAATGGATTCTTGAGAATTAGTTTAAAAGAATCTTTTAAAAAGCATTTACAATATGGAAAAGATTTGCAATGTCCCATCAAATGTAAAATAAAGTAGGTTTATAAAATAGATTCATATTATCTAATTTTTTAGAAAATTATATGCAGAATTTTAGTTTTTGTCTCTATATATCTCTGTCATGCATCTACCTCCCTACATATCTATAGAAAGAAGTAAAAAGTACACCAACATGTAAGTTTAGGTTCTTTCTAATTGGGTTATGAGTACTTACTTTTGTTTTGTTTTGTTTTTGGTTTATTTTTTTGGTTATCTATACTTCTAAAAATTTCAATAGGTAATATTTGTTGCATTTATAATAACAAAAGTGTAATTTAGTGATTTAAAGTTCATGGAGTCATCCTGGCTATCCCTTTAGCTAGTTATTTTCCCTTTCTAAGCCTCAGTTTACACTTTTATTGAGTGGGAACAATAGTTGCTTTTAGGAATAAATGAGATATCAGATGTTAATAATTTACCCTAGTACCTGTCCTATAACAAGTGCTCAATAAATATTTAATATTTTTAATATATTATCATCATAAAGGGAACTGAGAATTAAGGGATAATACCAAAGATTATTTACCTCTACTGAGACATTACACCCAGGACTGACAGGAAGTGGAAAAAGTCTTGGTGATCTAAGTTTTATTAGCGATCTATTGTTTTAACACACAGTAAACCAATGTTGGATTTCTATTCTGTGAACATAAAAGTATCAATGCAAATTAAGAAAACATCCAAACAAATCCAAGCAACTACAAAAGAACAAATAGGAATCTGGGTGTGGTTTCATTTACATAGTGATAATTAACAGCAGACAATGAAAAACCCACTTAAAAAAATCTAACATTCTTAATGCAGGATAATATAAACACTGAACTTTGTAAAGATGCCAGCTTCACCTAATATTATAATTACTGCATATGTCTTGCTCTTTATGACGGTTTTCATTTAGAATTTTTTTTCATTTTCTAAGATTTTAAGTCTAAAAATGACATTACTAATAATAGTTAATTATTTATTTAAATCATAACCATAAAGGAGAGCCAAGATGACGACTATCCCATCAGCAGTGACTCCGAGACGCTTCTGAGAATCACCTCACGCCACAGGACTGCATGTGGATTCCCATGGTAGGACAAAGCTCCCAGTGTGGGCGAACATTACCCCCCACTAATTTCTAAACTCCAAAGGAATAACATGGTCCAGTAGCGAATATAAAGGAGGAAGTTTGTGGCACCCCAGTGACTGGCTCCACACCCAGCGGGAGGGGAGCTTCCTGGGAGGGGAGGAAATGTATGAAGTTTCCTAATCAAATACCCTAATCCAGGCTCGAACTCCCTGATCTGATTGATCTTAATTTATATGAACTTGCAATAAAGCTCTGGGAATTAATCCCTCACATGAGCGAACTTACAACAGTTCCTGCGAGCAGCAGCAGCCGGCTCACCATTGTGACGATTCCCTGAGGGCAGGGTTGGCTGATCAGCAAAAAACAGTCATGGGGTCTCAGCCAACACGGTCCGAAAACCAGAATCTACCACCCTGAGTACTGGACATTTCCCAAAGGGGCTATGTGGTGCTGGGATCTCCTTCTCCACCTCCGGTTGCTGCCAGTGGAGCCGGGGGAGAAGAAGATTCGACAGAAGACTAACCTTTTCCTCCCCTGTTCTCTGAGATCCTGCTATCTGAAGAAACAGACACTCTTCAAAACCTGTATTTGCTTGCTATCATAATATATCATGAGAGCTCTCTCAAAGAAAACTGCTACTATTGGTGCTGGTCACTAGCACATCTGTTTTAGTCGAAACAGACTAGTATCTGCACCTATAGCCTCTCAAGTTCTCGCAGACCGGTCTGGCAACTTTAGGTCTCTCTTGACCAAATAGCTCTCCATCACAATGAAGTAAAGCCATAAGAAGCTCCAATTACTTTGCCAAGAGTAACAAGGTTGAATTACAAGGCACACTCTCTGATTCCGAAAATGAAGAGAAGGGGAAATAACTCTCCTCCTCAACCCCACAACTCTCCACCCAAGGACCCTATAGCTGGGGCCCTAGATAAAAACCAAAGATATTGTATCAACATTATGATTAGTAATTCAATCAAAGAGTTGAGAGATGAAATAAGGAAAGAGATCAGAGAACAATTTCAAGAGATGAGAGACAGCTTTTACAGGGAAATAAGGGAGCAATTCCATGAGATGAAAGATCATCTATACAAAGAAATAGACATTCTGAAAAGAGATATAGCAGAGCTATCAGGATTGAAAAACACAGTTAACCAAATCAAATCTTCACTGGAAGATACCAACACCAGAGTATACTCTACTGAAAACAGAACTTCAGCCCTTGAAGAACGAACACCAGAAAATGAAGATCGGCTAAACATTGTCAAACTCAAAGAAGATAAACAAGAGAAGCAACTTATATTACATAATCAGAACTTCCAAATAATATTTGATGAGATGAGGCATAATAATCTGAGAATTATTGGCCTGGAGGAAAACTCCGAACAGCAAACAAGAGGCATCAAGAACCTTTTAAGCGAAATCATAAGCGAGAACTTCCCTCATCCTACAATTGATCCAGAATATCACATCCAAGATGCTTATAGAACACCAAATAGGCCTAATCAAAGGAGAAACTCACCAAGACATATTATATACAAAATGAATAACAGAGAAATTAGAGAGAGAATTCTAAAAGCAGCTAGAGAAATGCCCCAAATCACATTCAGAGGCAAACCAATTTGGATCACTATGGACTTGTCAGAGCAAACAATGAAGGCCAGAAGAGCTTGGAACAATATCTTTGGAGTATTAAAAAATAAAAACTTCCACCCAAAGATAATATACCCTGCAAAACTCAGCTTCAAATGTGATGGGGAAATTAAATACTTCAATAGTAAACTCAAGCTAGCAAGATACATGAACAGAAATCCTGCACTACAGAATAGTCTCAAAGATGTTCTCCATTCAAAAGAAAATGTCAATGAAACCCTAAATCCTTAAACAAGGGTGAGTCAATAATCATATTATACACAAATTGATTTCCAAGATGACTCAAAACTCTGTAATTGTTACAAAGTCTGAGACTCAGCCTCCCATATCTATTCTAACTTTGAATGTGAATGGACTCAATGCCCCAAGTAAAAGACACAGACTGGCCCATTGGATCAAAAAACAAAATCCAACAATATGTTGCCTACAAGAGACACATTTGACACTCAAAAACAGACACAGGCTGAAAGTGAAAGGATAGCAAAATGTTTACCAGGTCTGCGGCCCAAAAAAGCAAGCTGGCGTGGTAATTATAATTTCTGATAAAATTAATTTCCAAATAAACTAGTCATAAAGGACAAAGAGGGTCACTTTATCATACCAAAAGGGACAGTCCATCAAGAAGATATAACGATAATTAACATTTATGCCCCCAATTACAATCCCCCCAGATATATGGAAAAAATACTTAAGGACATTAATCCCCTCATTGATCTCTCACCACAATAATTCTGGAGGACTTCAGCACACCACTATCAACTCTAGACAGATCATCAAAACAAAAAATCAATAAAGACATCTCCAATCTGGACAACTCTATTAATCCATTATGCTTACCAGACATCTACAGAATATTCCATCCTAAGAAAGCTGAATTTACCTTCTTCTCAGAAGCTCAAGGATCCTTCTCTAAAATAGATCACATCCTAGTTCACTGAGATAATCTTAACAAATATAAAAAAGTGGATATAATCCCATGTATTCTGTCAGATCATAATGCTATGATCTTAGCAAGCAACAATAAGAGAAACAACAGAAACTACTCAAAAACATGGAAATTGAATAATTCCCTCTTAAACGAAGGATGGTAAAAGAGGAAATGAGAGCAGAAATTAAGAAGTTCTTGGAATTGAATGAGAATGAGGAAACAACATACCAAAACCTCTGAGATAGTATGAAGGCATTCTTGAGAGGTAAATTTATAGCACTGAGTGCATACATCAAAAATCTAGAAAGAGACCAGATAAACAGCCTTATGTTTCAACTCAAATGACTACAAAAAGAGGAACAATCCAACCCCAAAAGCTAACAGAAGACTGGAAATTACCAAAATCAGAGCCAAAATCAACAAAATTGAGAACAAAAAAAAGTACAAACTATTAACAAAACTAAGACTTGGTTCTTTGAAAAAATAAACAAGATCAACAGACCCCTTGCCAACCTCACTAAAAGGAAGAAGGAAAGAAAGCAAATCATCAAAATCAAAGATGAAAATGGGGATATCATCACAGACCCATCCAAGATCCAGAAGATAATCAGAACCTATTTTGAAAATTGATAACCTGGAGGACATGGACAGGTTCTTGGAAATATATGACATCCCCTCTTTAACACAGGAGGAAATTTAAAATCTAAGCCAACCTATCATGGATAGCGAAATTGAAGCAGCAATCAAAGCTCTCCCAAAAAAGAAAAGCCCAGGTCCGGATGGTTATACGGCAGAATTTTAACAAGCCTTCACAGAAGAACTAACACCGATCCTCTACAAGCTCGTCCAGGAAATTGATAGAGTGGGATCACTCCCAAACACTTTTTATGAAGCAAATATTACACTGATTCCAAACCAAAGACTTGTCAAGAAAAGAAAACTACAGATCAATTTCCCTGATGAACATTGATGAAAAATCCTAAATAAAATTTTAGCTAATCAGATACAAAAGCACATTAAAAAGGTAATTCATCATGATCAAGTGGGCTTCATTACAGGAAAACAAGGCTGGTTCAACATACGCAAATCAATAAATGTGATTCACCACATAAACAGAATTAAAAACAAAAATCATATAATCATCTCAATTGATGCAGAGAAGGCATTTGATAAAATTCAACACCACTTTGTGATCAAAACTCTGGAAAAGATAGGGATCAAGGGAACATACTTTAACTATGTCAGATCCATTTAAGACAGACCCACAGCCAACATTATCCTCAATGGAGAAAAACTGAAAGCATTTCTACTGAATTCAGGTACTAGACAGGGCTGTCTGCTCTCCCTACTCTTGTTCAATATAGTCCTTGAATCCCTTGCCGGAGCTATCAGGCAAGACAAGGTAATTAAAGGTATTCACATAGGAAAAGAGGAAGTTAAATTATCTCTATTTGCTGATGACATGATTCTATACCTAGAAGACCCAATAACATCTGTCAGAAAACGCCTAGAGCTTGTAGGTGATTTCAGCAAAGTAGCTGTCTACAAGATCAACTCCAGTAAGTCACTAGCTTTCCTTTACTCCAGCAACAAGTCCGCAGAAGAAGAAATCAGGAAATCTCTTCAATTCACCATCTCCTCCAAAAAAATGAAATACTTGGGCATTAACCTTACAAAGGATATTAAGGACCTCTACAAAGAAAACTATCAAACACTAAGAAAAGAAATTACAGAAGACCTTAGTAGATGGAAAAACATTCCATGCTCATGGTTAGGCAGAATCAATATAATAAAGATGGCCATTCTACCCAAAGCCCTGTACAGATTTAATGCAATCCTCATCAAGATACCAATGACATTCTTCACAGATATAGAAAAAGCAATTCTCAAATTCATATGGAATAACAGGAAACCCAGACTAGCTAAAACATTACTCTACAGGAAGGAAGAAGTAGGGGGTATCTCAATCCCTGAGCTGAAATTATACTACAGAGCTGTAGTAGCAAAAACTGTATGGTATTGGTATCAAAACAGAACCGAAGATCTGTGGAACAGAACAGAAGATCCTGCGACAAACCCCCATATCTTTAACTATTTGATATTTCATAAAAGGGGCAAAAACATAGAATGGAAGAAAGAGACTGTTCAACAAACGGTGTTAGACAAATTGGACAGCCATGTGTAGACAACTGAAGCTGGATCCTTATCTTTCACCCTGCACAAAAATTAAATCTAAATGGATCAAAGACCTGGATATTAAGCCAACAACTTTAAACTTACTAGAAAAAGAAGTAGGGTCAACACTACAGGACATAGAAGTCGGCAGCACCTTCCTTAACAAAACTCCCATGGCTCAAGCAGTAAAGTCAAGAATAAATGAATGAGGTACAATTGAACTAAAAAGTTTTTGCACAGCTAAAGATCTAGTCAAGAGCATCAAGAGAGAACCCACAGAACTGGAGAAAACCTTTGCCTTCTACACCTCGGACAGAGGGCTAATATACAGAATACGTAAGGAACTAAAGAAGCTAAACACCAAAATCACAAATAATCCAATCAATAAATGGGCTATGGGTCTTAAAAGAAACTTCTCACTAGTGGAAGTCCAGAAAGCCCATAAATATATGAGAAAATGCTCTACATCATTAGCTATAAGGGAAATGCAAATCAAAACTTCAATGAGATACCACCTCACTCCTGTTAAAGTGGCAAAAATGAACAATATGAACAATAACAGATGCTGGAGGGGCTGTGGGAAAAGAGGAACACTGTTACACTGCTGGAGGGATGCAAACTGGTTCACCCACTATGGAAAGCAGTGTGGAGAATCCTCAAAAAATTAAGGATGGAATCACCTTATGACCCAGCTATCCCACTTCTGGGTATTTTCCCAAAAGAGTTAGAATCACATATTATAGTGATGTGGCTTCCTCAATGTTTATAGCAGCTCAATTTACTATAGCTAGACTATGGAACCAACCCAGATGCCCCTCACTCAACGAGTGGATACAAAAACTTTGGTACATATACACAATGGAATACTACTGGGCCATTAGAGAAGACAATATTATGGCTTTTGAGATCAAATGGATGGAGAGGGAAAGAATTATGCAAAGTCAAGTATCCCAATCTCAGAGACTCAAGGGCCGAATGGTTTCTCTTACCTGTGGAAGCTAGAATATATCGGGAAGCAATATGTTAGATGGCTAAGCTAATAATAACTTAAAATTGTATGATTCTTATTGCAACAGGAAGATGACTCCCTAGGATACTTGGAGGCCTAGGCTGGGGTACAGAGTGGGAGTAGAGCTTAGGAAAATCACCTAGGAGACTGGAGGATACGAATATAGGGGAATCACCTCAGAAGGTGATCTCTGACCTCCATGAGTTATCCATTTAACTCAGGGGTTCTTCCTGGGGAAACAGCAACATGGGGAACCCAAGCAGGGCATCCATGACATGGCATTAGCCATAGATAATGAAGTATATATACATTTGTTCTTGAATTTTTGATAATGTTTCCCCCTCAATTGTAACTCTATATCATCTAATAAAAAAATAAATCATAACCATATCTTTTCTTGCATTTCCAGATATGCAGCTCCTCAATGCCCTTGGGCAAATGTAAGAAAAAAGATCAGTCAATAAAATTTTTAGAGATCATGTTTTAAAAATGGATAAGTTGCACAAGTGTGTGCACAAGCACGCACACCATGGTCAAGAGACATTTATTCCAGAAAAAAAAAAAAGCCAATACATTGCTCAAAAGTCATCTCTGAAATAACAAAAGATCCAACATTTATATCACTGGGGTCCCAGAAAAGAAGTGGTTACTAATGAGCAAAGAAAAAATGGCTCAAAAGGTCAAATTTCCCAAAATTGGTGAAAGATATAAATCAACTGATTCACAATGCCGAGTGAAACTCAAAACAGAATAAACACAAAGAATGCCATGCCAACCCACATCATAATCAGACCGTAGAGTTAAAGATAAACACAGATAAGTGTAGTGGGGGGGAGGGGACAGAAATCTAAGTAGGTAGCAAAAGGGAATTCTTCACAGTGATAGACCAAATCTGCATTTTGATTGCAGATTTATACATGGAAATAATTGGAACATATACAAGTAAGTGCAGTAATGTACCATGTTAATTTCCTGGTTTTGAGTTTGCATTACAGCAATATAAAAAGGCACAATCAGAAGAGTGAAGGGTTGTGATTCTCTTCTATTTTTCCAATCTCCTGTGAATCTATGATCATTTAATAATAAAAAATTTAAACTTGAAAAAAATGGATAAGTTGTATGGTTATATAACCTAATACATTCTTAGAGATGTTTTGGGAAAAGGAGGGGGGGATAAGGGTGGGTAATTGGGGGGTACTCTTGGGGGTAAATCTAATCTTTAGAATCTATATACATACGATATTATTTCATTAAAAACATGATTGTTCAACAAATAAATTTCTCAATAAAAAAATTAAAAAAAATTTAAAGAGAGCTGACTAATTTCACTTAACATGATGCTTTCTAGTTCTATCCATTTACCAGCAAAAGCCATAATTTCATATTTTTTATGGCTAAGTAAAATTCCATTGTGTATACAGACCATATTTTCTTTATCCAGTCATTTGTTGACAGGCACCTGGGCTGATTCTATAATTTGGCTGTCACGAATTTTACTGCTATAAGCATCGATGCTCCTCTATCACTATAGTATGCTGATTTTAGTTCTATTGGGTAAAAACCAAGGAGTGGGATAGCTGGGTCGTAGATAGTCTTTTGTGGAGTTTCGTACTACTTTCCAGAGTGATTTATTAATCTCTCTCATATTCAGAAGCTAAACCAAATTAAGGAAGAAATAGGTGACAGGGAATCCTATGAAAATGGAAGCGGATCAGTGAAGCACTGGAAGAAAATTGTTGGGGAAGGAGGAGAGATAGGAAAAGGGAGGAACGGTGGAATGAAATTGACCAAGTTATGCTATGTACATACATGAATATACCACTATGAACCTTTATGTATATCTATAAAGCACTAATTTTAAAAACTATGTATAAATATAAAGAAGATCAGCAGAGGAAGGAGATTAGGTGGAGATGGAAGGCAGGAAAAGGAATAATACTGGAGATTACTGGAGATTGAAGTGGGAACAAATTATATGTGATTATGTCAAAATGAACCCAAATATTATGCATAATTATAATGCACTAATAAAATCATAAGAAAAAGCTGGCTAATCAGCTTTGTGCAATGACTGAAAATCGTATTTAAAAGTTATGGAGACTGAGAATGAAATTCCAATGTTTCACATAGTAGTAATTACTGAGTACTTGCTATGTAGAAGGTTATCTTCTATGCATCTTTACGTAGCTGTGTGTTCTTGGCAAGTTACTTCATGTTCTTTAACCTCAGTTTCCTCAGTTGTAGAATAGGAATGAATTATTTGTTTTTAGGGTTATTTTGATGCTTAGAAATAAAATTGTAATTTTCTCATCTTTGAGGATTAGAAATAAGCTTGGAATCATCTCATTATTAATATTTGGACAAAACAGGCATTAGTTTGCTAATGAGAGTACAACATATGGGATGCTTAAATGAGATAATGATGATTATAAGGATGGTGATGATGAAAACAAACACATGGGTCTTCCTATGTACCAAGCGCTATTCTGCTATTACACATATAAACTCACATAATTTTTTACAATAACTCTAAGGGTAAGAATCCAAGGCAGAGAGAATTTAGACAAATTTTACAAGGGAAGAACTAGAAAGCAACAAGTCTAAATTAACAGGCAGGCATTCTGGCTCCAAGGTTGGTATTTTTAATCATTAGACTGGAAAGTCACTCTGTTACGATTGTTCGGATCCCACATATGAAGTGACATTTCTGAACCATTTGGAGATGGATGGTTTTAGAGTTTTGTTGTTGCAGGAAAATGAATATTTCCTGTGACATGTGATTCTGCCTGCATTTGCCATTTTGCTCAGGCATCAGACTGAACCAAGATCCAGAAAAAAGAGAATAATAGTGGAGTTCTAATTGCCTTCAAAGCCTCTCACAACACCAGTTAGACATGCTTTTAGGGAAAGGCAAGGTTATACTTTCCTTAATTATAAAAAAAGCACAATATATTTATGAAATATGCACTGCCTATGCTAAACACTTTATGTTCACAACCTCATTTAATTATCATGACTATCCAATAATATCAATATTTTTAGTTTATGCTATGGAGAGAAAAGCTGAGGCTTGGAGAACACAACAAATGAACATGTCCAAATCTGCACAGCTAATAAATAGCAGAATGAGGATATGAATTCAATTCCATTTGTCCCAAAAGCTCTGAACTTTCCCATTTCACTACATGCCAGGTCAATGGGACATGTATATTTATCAATTAAAAATAGGTATAGGTGTGAGAAGTAGAAAAATAATTATGTCTTAAATGAAATAAAAATCTCCCATATAACACAAATCTGAATTTAGGCACTCCAGAGTTGGTATGGCAACACCATTAAATACTAGTGTAGTCCCTGAGGTCACTTTTACTTTGTATCTTTCAGGACTTACAGAACCTACCTGGTTCTTCCTGTCCTTTGTCACATCCCAAGACCAGATTTGCAACCTTATATTTGGTATTAATCCTATTAATCCTAGTTATTGGTATAGCTTTCAGTATATAGTGGTGTTCAGTAAGTATTTGATAAGTTAAATTGAAAAAATGTATACTTATATCAAACTGTTAAAAATAGTAATCAAGGAACTGTAAATTAAAATAGAAGTGAGATACCCTTTTCCATTCATCAAATTTATGTAAACGAAAAAGCAGGGCAATGTAAAGTGCTGCTAAAACGAAGGAACAATACTACTTGAATATTCTGCTGAGAATATAAACTAATAACCTAATACGTTACAAAAGTTGCTACAAAAACAAAAATGATGCATAACCTTAAACTCATAATCCCATGCATTGGTATATGACTTGGAACATGCTCACATAAAGGTAGAAACTACCACATAAAATGCTTAAGCATTATTTTCAATGGCAAAAATATTAGAAACTTGTTTAATGACCATCCATAGGGGAATGGGTTTATAATGTGGATGGAATAACAATCAAGTGATTGAGACTTCTATTTGGGCACCGAGTTCTCTTTTCTTTCTGGATGTACTTTTATACCTCCTTTGCATTCAGGTGGGGTATGTGATTATTTCTGGCCAATAACTTACGAATGGAAATGACACTTCTGCACTGAAGCATTTAATTGTTTGTGTGAGATTCTACAGTTTTCTTTTCTCCTGTTGTGGAAGCTGAAAAGACCTTATTTTTCAGATGGTGTAGTGTCAAAAATGGTCTAAGTTTCTTTAACCTGAACCCTAAAATGAATTTATAGAGCAGAGACTGCCACTGACCCATGCTGCCTATGTACCAGGAGTGAGAATTAACATTATTGTATAAAATAAGATTTTTTTTGGAACCTAGCCCTTCCTGATTAATAAAATGAAATTAAGAAGAATAGACTAAAGTATAGTCTTGTTTTCAAAGTTACAGAATTCTTAGAAATATAATATTGAGATTAAAAGACAAATTTAGGAAGAATTTGGTTATAATTCTAAATCCAAAATCATACATACAGTAATAGTGTATACATAAGGTAGATGTTCTGTGGTTGAAAATAAATTATGTAAAACAATATGAGTATGAATGGGGGTGAGAAACATGACTTATTTTCTGAATGAAATAACATTTAGCTGTATGTCTACATTCAAATCCCTGAAACTCATGAATATTACCTTACATGGAAAGAGTCTTTGTAGATATACTTAAGAAAAAGATTATAAAATGAGATCATCTGGGGTTATTCATTGGGCCTTAATCCAACAAGAGTCCTTATCAGAAGCAGTAAAAGAGAAGGTGATATGAAGTTGAAGGCAGAAATTGGAAAAATGTGACCACAGATCCAAAGAAGCTAAGGAATACATGGAGCCATCAGAGGATGGACGAGGCAAGGAGGACTATCTCCTGAAGCCCTCAGAGCAAGTGCAAATGCTTGGATTTTAGACTTCTGTGAGAAAATAAATTTTTGTTGCTTTAAGCCACCCAGGTTGTGATAATTTGTTGCAGCATGCTGAGAATCCAAATCAATCTATAGTGTCTCCTTTCTTAAGCAAAATCAAATAAGAAATTGGAAATCAAATGTGAACAAATACTAATAATGGCTATTAATTCTGGGTGGGAAACAAGTGTAATTGTTGTGTTGCTCTTTTTATTCTATATCTTTTAATTTTCTTAAAGCAAAATTTTAAAAGTGAACTTTTATCCAGCTAGATACTTGTAAGTGCTTAAAACTCTGAGACCAGAAATATTTTGTTTTTAATAGATGGTCCATCATTACAACAAATTTGAAGCTTCACAATTAACTTCCATCTCATTTTATACCCATAATTCTTATATCCTACAACTTCCTAACACATACCCCATGTAATTTAGAACATATTAGATGTTCTAGTTTGCTGCACAGGAACATTTTTAGTCTTCATATCTTTTCTTTTACTGTTTCCTTTACTTAGAATGGTTCCTAAGGCCTGTCAAGCTCCTACTACTCATAGATCCAATTCAAATGACATACACTAAAGTTTTCTCTAATTTCTCAGACAGAACTAATTATCTCCTTCTTGGTACCCTCTTTGCATGGAGTTAATAATGAATGCACATTTTTCATTTGTTTCAGTTGCTTTTTCTTTGTCAGGCTTTGCCTATAAAAGTACTTTTAGGGGCTGGAGCAGTGGCTCAATGGTTGCAGCACTTGCCTGACATGCACAAGGACTCACGTTCAAACCCCAGCACCACATACACAACTAAGTGTCAGAGAAACAAAGGCCAAATGAAAAAATAAATAAAATTAATTCTCTATTTCTTTTTCTCCCTCTCTTAATAAAAAGAAGTTTTTGTCAAAACTATGATTAATTACATCTATATTCCCAATAACTAACACTGCTTGTCAAGACTAGGAATCCATGAATGCTAGTTGGATAAGTGAAGGAATGAATGACTTATTTCATAATTTGTGGCTTTTTTATCCTGAACTTTGGAATGTTCCAAATAACGGAGGCTATTATCAATTTAAAGCAAAGATCCACAACAAAGTAAATCAACATAAATAGACCCCAAAAATAATTTCTCTACAGTAGCATTAATCATCAAGAGAACACCTTCTTAACCTCTGCATCAGGACAAAAGGAAAAAAGAGAAAATAAGCAGCAGAGTTGCTCTAACAAAAGAAAACTGATCTTCACTCTTGGCTATGATCCCATGCCTATTGTATTGGGTTGGCCCAGCAGTCAGCACTGTACTGCCATTCTGAGTCACTCCCCAGCAGAGCTTGGCACTCTCTTCAGCTGCCTGACCCACCACTTGTATTCAGAGAAACCTGAGCCACTTTTGCTTGCTTTAGTAGAGGGAGAAAGAGAAAGAATATAGCAACCATTCCTTTCCTGTCAGCACACCTACAAATCTCCATGTTTAAAGGGCATGAGAAAGTGCTAAATTTATTTCCAGTGAGCCCTAGAAAAGCAGGCATTAGAGAATTGATCTTAGTCTTTTGTCATCATATCCCTTCTGACATTAACTCTCTAGTTTTCTTATAGGGACCCTTGTGATTATATTGGGCCCATAATTTTCTCATCTCAAATCCTTCATATAATTCCATTTCAAAACCCCTTTTGCCATACAAAGTAACATATATATTGGGGAGTAGGGCATGGGGACACTTGTTCTGCCTACCATAATCATGTCAATAATTCCTTATCTTATCTGAATCTCAATTCCCTTCTTTGTAAGGTAGGTATAATTATTCTGATCTAACTAAAGCACAAAAATAATCCATTTAAATTAAATTGAATCCTGGTTCAAGGTGAGCCATGGTCTTAGTCCTTTTGTACTACTATAACAAAATATATTAGTCTGGGAAATTTATAAATAAATAGAAATATATTTCTCACAGTTTCCGAGGTTGGAAAATCCACAATCAAGACACTGGCATGACTGGCGTCTGGTGGGTACTGTCCTCTACATCTGAGATGGAATCTTGTTGCTTTATTCTCCAGAGGGGGAAAAAAAACACTGTGCTCTCACAAGAAGGAAGGGACAGAGGAGCAAAAAGATGCTCCCTTCAAACCTCAAGTCTTTTTAAAAGAGCGCTAATCCAATGCATGAGGACAAAGCCTTCATGACTTACCTCCCAAAGGCCAAAGCTCGTAATACTACTGTTTCATTGGGGATTAAATTTCAACATGATTTTTTTCAGGGGACTCCTTTATTTAAACCATCATAAATATAGCAACAATCATTTTTGAAACTAGATGTTAAAACCTAAACTTACTTGTTCTGCCCCTGTATGGGAAGTAATGGGGAGTGTGGTTAGGGAGAATGTTAGGTCAAGCTACTGGCAGGCGAGGTATAGGATGTGTTAAGGTAGACTTCCCCAGCAGCTAAGGAAAAGGAGACATTTATACTTTGACAAATGAATCAAATATTCCATAGAAATAAACCCACATCTCTCTCAGGGAACAGTCCCCAAAGGAAGGAAATTAACAGCAGAAAACTAAGGAGAAACGAAGCAGGGAGAGAAGTGAACTCATGTGTAATCACCTGGGAACCAGCAGTTCCCTCATCCCCAGAGGCTGTGGTTTCCAAGATGAGCTTAGAATTACTGGGAAAAAATGATTAAAAATAAAGGAGGCAATATACTCTTCCTGTTCATGATTTTGGTTTTCATTTCAAGTTTCAATTTCACTTGAGCAGCCATTGTCTTCTATTGCAGAACTCTGAAGCTAGTTAAAGTAAGTATTAGTGGGGCAGAAGGGGTCTCTGGGATTAAAGAATCATGGGATGTAGTTCCAACACTGCCACTAATTTACTGAGTAAATTTAAGCAAATCTCTTTTTTGTGTGCTTAGTTTCCCCAGGTATAAACCAAGAATTGCACTGAGCTAACATGTGATTTAAAAAAAAAAACTAGTTCATTATCAGATCTTAAGGGTTTTGCTATTATCCTGTCTTTCCTTCAGAGACCTCATTTATTTTCGTGAGCAAAGCTATTTTATTGTAACATTCAAATCCACTGTTAAACCAATGTGCTTACCTATCTAATTTTACTTACAACTTTCTGATTCATAGCAAGTACTCCCACCAACCAACCAACACTTGTCATCTCACCTCAGTATTCCAAAGATCTTACTTTTGCTTATTATTGTCTCTGCCTGACACATTATACCCTTTCCCCTTAGCCATTTTAGTATAGGGTTCTCAATTTTCCCTCATAAACATATTTAAAATTATGATAAGTGGGCATTCAATAAAATTTCCTTCACTGTTAAGGAAAGTAAAACAGCTGTTTCAATGCAAACAGCATCAGGAACAACAATAAAGAAAGTTGTATTTTATATCTGACTCAGGAACTGACTTACTGTGTGGCTCTGTCCCTGCTAAATAGCCTCTCTGCACTATAGTTTACCCAACTAAAAATGTACATGTGAACATTCTTCATGATATTTCCTTTGTCTATCCAAATTCTATTAAGCTTTCAAGAATATTCCCATTAATACTAGCTAAGTGAAATCTTCCTAAGTTTCCATTCACCACAGAAATACACTGAGAGTTGGAATGTGACAATCCTCTCCCATCACATTCTGCATCTCTACAGTATCACTGAGTCTGTCTTGTGGTACATTTACTGGAGATAATAGGTATCTCTTTCTCCCATAGGCCAAAGAGTATGATCACAACTGTAGAGCAATCATCCTTTGTTTAATGAGGGGGTATTCAAAAATTTCTTGGTGAATTAAATTGTGATACTGTGGAAAAACAGGGAATGAAAGGAAAGGTAGGGAAATTAGACATCCATGTTCTATATTCATTGTGGCATTTCTTATTTGGAACTAGGAATGTAACTACATAACCTTCTTTAAAATTCTTTTCAGAGAAAAAAATCCTATGATATAAAAGCATTTGAATGAAGTTTAGAGTTTCATTTGTCTTTTAGACTCCATGTCTAATAATACTATTTAGCATTTCTATAGTATTTAACAATTCCAATGAACTATTCAGTGTTAATTAGTTAATCCTAATGCTCTATAAGGCAGGTCAATATTATGATCCTCTCTGAAAAGTTAAGAAAATGAAAATTCAAAGGTATTTTGGCTTCCCATTTCAGGATGTGAGACATTACTGAATGCTATTGCAACTATAAAATACCATTTTAGAACAGAAATTAGCGAAGTTCAGAAATGAAGCAAAGGAAGTTGAATGGAGTTCTTCTACCTCTGTATAACACTCCTCAGCTGTTCCTTTCAGGCCCAAACAGACTGATTTCTCAGCTTGGGAAGAGGATTTGGGTTCAGGCAGGGAAACTGACAAAAAAAATTCAGGCAGAGATACCAGATTTATGGCAACAAGACAGATTTCATAGTCTGCCTATGAGTTTGCGGGCTGAGTTAGAGGTCAGAACATTGGCTTGATTGGAATTGGTCCAGGGACTGAGAAGAGGTGGGAACATTGAGCTTGGCCAAGGTATCAGTGACCATACCTGAGAAACTCTAGATAATAGTTTCTATGCTATGCCCCAAAAGTTGCAACCTAAGGCTGTAGCTCCACTTGGCAAAAGACAACAAACCTAGCAGTGTCCCTTGGTCATCTCTCTATTCCTATGTTCTTCTTCCAAGTGATTCTTTCTAACTTCATTGTGAAACTACAAATAGAATGGTGACTGCCTTTTTAGATTATAGGTGATATTTCTCCCTCTTAGAGATGAAACTGATGTACAAAAAGAGGGGAAATAAATTTACCTTATGGAGCATTACTGGGACCAGAGGGAGACTAAATAAAGGAAGAAATACCAATACCAGAGACTAGTAAACATATCAAGTAAGTTCTTTTGGATCAGATGGAACAAGCATTTAATACCTAAATATACCTAAATAGACTTAGTTTTATTTCATTGGTTTAATCATATCTTCAGCAATTGACTCCTCCCTTACTGAGAAATGAGATATATAAGATATCATTCTTATTTATCAAATAAGCACTCACAATCTAGTTCAAGTTCCTCAAGTGAAGTCCGTGTGGGCAACTGCATTAAAATACTTGCATTGCTTTTCAAAAGTACTGATTTATATATACTACTGCAGACTTACTAACTATAACTAACCCCGCCCTGGGTTCTGGAGCGGGGAGCGGCGGGAACGGCCTCAGGGGACCTTAGCCGTTCCTCGGGGGGCCAGCAGGACATTGGGAACCGGCCGCTGGCGCCGGCAGGACAGGGCTGAGGGCGGGGGAAGAGGAGTCGCTCCTCGCAGGGTTCCTGTGCGAGAAGCGGGCAGAACGACCTTGCTAGGCGTCCTCCGAGGGGCTGAGTTAGGGAGGGGTTGGGACGAGGAGTTGCTCCTCACAGCCTTCCTGTGCAAGGAGCGGGCAGAACGGCTTAACGCTGGACCATCCTCCGAGGGGCTGAGTTAGGAAGGGTTGGGGAGCCAGGAACAAGGGGGTGAACGCCAGCAGCTGGAACACGGGACCTGAATCTTCTAAGCTGCTGATCTCTCTGACGTCTCTGCTGCTGCTGCTGCTGCTGCTGACGCTGCTGACGCTGACTGCTTCTGCTTCTGGCTGCTGCTTCTTCTCCTCTGGTTCTATGCTTTCTCTTTGGCTGCTTCCTTTCTGGGCCGCTTGCTTCTTTGGGCCGCTCTTGCTTCTTTTGGCTGCTTCCCTTACCTGACTAGCTGCTACTCTATTTATCCATTACAATAGCCAATAGGATACAATACAAACACCTTTCTCCAATTGTAACAAATGAGTGGCCGAATAGCTTAGTCACGTGGTCAGGCAATTTGCTAATTACAAGCCAGCTGAACCCCTTAGAGTTGTTTACCACCAATTCTCCTACAAGCCAGCTGAACCTCATGTTCCCAACACTTGTGGGCCTCAGAAATCATTTTTTCTTTTTTGCAGCCAACATTCGAAAGCAAATATTTTGTGCTTTAAAGTTTGAGAACCACTGGGTGTAGGAAAATCCGGTAAATACTCAGACTCAGAGGTAGTGTAGTATATGCAAGAGCCCAAACTTTGTAATCATTCAAATCTTTTGTCACATTGACTACTTTCTAGATACAGAATCTCTGTGAACCTTGGTTTCTTCATCTCTAAAGAGGAAAATACAGCACCTGCTTTGAGGTGTGTCATATAAGTTAAATGAGAGAATATATGTAAAGTATCTAGCAAATAAAAGGCAATAAAATGAGAGAGGGAAAGAGAGAGAAAAGAAGTTAACTGGTCAGTTATCACTCTTATTCCCAGACTCCTTTTGTTTGTTTTTATTTTTTCATTGTTTGACATAGTATTACATATTGAAGGGAATCATTGTTACATATTGATGTATACATGAATGTTTAAAAAGTAAATTAAGGCTGATCCTAGTCCAGGATCTTCCCCCTTTGTCCACTCCTCTCTCTCATGTCTACTCTGCATTACCTCCATGTTATAGGTAGAGATAAGCATGTGCATGTATATTAATTTTTTAAATTTCTGAATTTCTTTGGTTTCCCATGTACAGCTGAGCTTCTCACGGGAGTCAAGAGTTGCATTGATAACCCCCTCATCCCTCCCTCCCCTATCTGCCTCCCTCCCTCCCCCCATCTTACAGTTATGATTCCCCTAGCTTGTATGAAATTTCAACTATTTATTATTTAAATTTAGTTAACTTTCATCCTGTCTTGGATTTTACTCTACCTTTCACACACGAGAGAAAACATTTGCACCTTAAGTCTCTGAGTTTCCATATTCATGCATTTGGCTACAAATGCCATGATGTAGTTCTCCACTGTATATAATCGTACCAATTTTGGAATCCATTTACCCAGCAAGGGGCTTCTGGGTTAGTTCCATAGCTTAGCTATGGTAAATTGAGCTGCTATAAACATTGATGTAGCTGTGTCTCTGTAGTATGTTGATTCTAGCTCTTTTGGGAAAATACCCATGAGTGGGATGGTTGGGTTCTAAGATAGTTCCATCCCTAGTTTTTTGAGGAGCCTCCACACTGCTTTGCAGAGTAGCTGTACAAGTTTTCAGTCCCACCAACAGTGTCATAGTGTTCCTTTCTTTCCACAACCCCTCCAGCATCTGTTATTGTTCGTATTCTTCATTTTTGCCACTGTGATTGGAGTGAGGTGGAGTCTTAGTGAAACTTTGATTTTCATGTCTCTGATTGCTATGGATGTAGAACATTTTCTCATATATTTATTGACTTTTTGGACTCCTTCTGTTGAGAGGCATCTGTTTAGTTCCCTCGTCTATTTATTGATTGGATTATCTGTTGCTTGGGTATTCACTTTTTTGAGTTTTTTGTATATTCTGGATATTAGTCCCCTGTCAGAGGCATAGCAGGAAAAGATTTTCTCCCATTCTGTGGGTTCTGTCTTGACACTCTTTTCTATTTCTTAAGCTGTGCAGGAACTTTTCAGTTTAATGGTATTCTACTCATTTATTTTTGGCTTTAATTCTTCCACTATGGGTGTCTTGTTAAGGAAGTGTTTATACAGATGTGGTGGAGTGTTGATCCTATTTTTTCTTCTAGCAACTGTATAGTTGCTGATTTAATTTCTAATTTTTTGATCCATTTTGATTTGATTTTTGTGCAGAGTGAGAGATAAAGATCTAATTTCATTTGTCTGCATATGGCTGTCCAGGTCATCTGGAACCATTTATTGAACAGGCTGTGTTTCCTCCACATTATATTTTTGCCCCCTTTGTCAAATATCAGATAATTAATGATTTGTGGGTTTGTCTCCATATCTTCTAGTCTGCTGTATTGGTCTTCATTCTGTTTTGATACCAATACCATGATGTTTTTGTTACTTAGTAATGTTTTCGCTATTATGGATTTCCTGTTATTCCAAACGAATTTGAAAATTGCTTTTCCTATATCCATTAAAAATGTCATTGGTACTTTGAGGGGGATTGGTTGAATTTGTATAGGGCTTAAAGTACAATGGCCATTTTAATTATATTGACTGAGCCCAACCAAGAACATGTAATATTTTTCTATCTTCTCAGATCTTCTTCAATTTCTTTTTTTAACGTTTGATAGTTTTCTTTGTAGAGGTCCTTTATACCATTTGTTAGATTAAGTTCCGAATATTTTATTCTTTTTGAGGTTATTGTGGATGCAAAAGATTTTCTGATTTCTTATTTTTTGGAATTGAGGCTGGAGTATAGGAAAGCTATTGATTTATGAGTGCTAATCTTGTAACCAGTCACTTTGTTAAATTCATTTATTACCTCTAGAAGTCTTCTGATTGAGCTTTTTGGGTATGCTAGGTATAGGATCATGTCTTCTGCAATTAGAGATAGCCTGACTTCCTCTTTTCTTATTCAAATTCCTTTGATTGCCTTCTCTTGTCTAACAACATTGGCTAGGGTTTTGAGGACTATATTGAATAATAGTAGTGAGAGTAGACAGCCTTGTCTTGTTCCTGAATTTAGTGGGAATGCTTTCAGTGTTTCTCCATTAAGTATAATGTTGGCTATGGATTTTGTAATAGGTGACTCTTACAAAATTAAAGTATCTTTCTTGAATCCCTATCTTCTCCAGAGTTTTGAGCAAAAATGGGTGTTGAATTTCATGTGTTTTTGGATGCAATTCGCTAGGATTTTATTATGGATTTTTGCATCTATGTTCATCAGTGAAATTGGTCTATAGTTTCCTTTTCTTCATGTGTCTTTGTTGGGTATTAGTATCAGGATTATATTTGCCTCAAAAAAAGTATTTGGGAGGGTTCCGAATCTTTCAATTTCTTGGAATGACTTACTAAGGAAAGCTGTTAATTTTTCTGTAAAGGTTTGATAGAACTCTGCTGAAAAGCCATCAGGTCCTGGGCTTTTCTTTTTTGGAAAGCCTTTGATTGCTATTTCAGTTTTGTTAACTGAGATTGGTTGGTTTAGATTTTCAATGTCCCCATGTGTTAATCCAGTAATGTCATATATGGCTAGGTATTTGTCCATTTCTTCCAGGTTATAAAACTTGGAAGACTATAGCATTTCATAATAAATTCTAATAATCTTGTGGATTTCAGTTGAATCAATGTTATGTCTCTGTTTTTGTATTTGATTTTGTTGATGTGCTTCACTTTATTCTTTCAACTTTAAATGTTATGGAGAAATAAAATACTTCCATGATAAAATGAAACTAGCAACATACATGAACACAAAACCAGCTCTATAGAGAATACTCAAAGACAAACTTCATTCAGAGGAACAAACTAACAACTCCCAAAGCCCACAAACAAAGGAAAGTCAATTAAAAACATTACTCACTAAAAGATATCCAAGATGGTGCAAAATACAGCAAAGGTTACAATGCCAGGGACCCAGAATCACATATCTATTCTAACACTGAATGGGAATGGACTCACTACTCCAATCAAAAGACACAGATTAGCTGACTGGATCAAAAAACAAAATCTAACAATATGCTGCTTACAGGAGACAGACCTCACAGCCAAATATAGACACAGAATGAAGGTGGAAGGTTGGCAAAAAACCGACTAGGCTTATGGGCCAAGAAAGCAAGCTGGTGTTGTGATCCTTATATCTGACAAAGTTAATTTTAACCAAAAATTAGTGAGAAGGGATAAAGAAGGTCACTACATCAGAGTAAAAGGAACAATACATCAAGAAAGACATAACAATAGTTAAAATTTATGCCCCATTTACAACCCTCCCAAATATGTGGAACAGTACTCAAGGACATTAAACCTCTTATAAATTTCAACATAATAATACTGGAGGACTTTAATACACCATTATCAACAATAAACAGATCATCAAAGCAAGATATCAATAAAGATATCTCTAACCTAAACCACTCTATCAGTCAATTGGACTTAACAGACATTTATAGAACATTCCATCCCAAATTGGCTGAGTTTATCTTCTTCTCAGCAGCACACGAATCCTTCTCCATAGATCACATCCTAGTCCACAAATCTAATCTTAACAAATATAAAAATGTTGATATAGTCCCCTGTATCTGGTCATATTACAATGGTATAATCTTAGGAATTAATGTCAAGAAAAACAACAGAAAATACACAAATACTTGGAGACTGAATAATATCCTCTTACATGAATAATGGATCATAGATGAAATAAGAAATTCTTGGAAATTAATAACAATGATGAAACAACATATTGAAATCTATGGGATAGTATGAAAGCATTCTAAAGAGATAAATTAATAGCACTGAGTGCCTTCATCAAAAATCAGAAAAGAGCCCTAGTAAATATACTTACGCTCCAACTCAAATCCCTACAAAAAGAGGAACAATCTAATCCCAAACCCAGCTGAAGGCAGGAAATAACTAAGATCAGAGCTGAAATCAATGAAATTAAGAAGAAAAAAAAATCTATAGAAAGAATCAACAAAATAAAGTGTTAATTCTTTGAAAAAAATAAATAAGATTAATAAATAAGATTGCCCACCTCACTCCCTAACTCTTGACCACATTTAACTGCTCCGTTGAGAATGTCCACTTGTTCAGTGTGAAGGCAAGTCTTTCAGGTGAGCATTCTTAAGCATTAAATGGTAACATTTTTAAGTGACACTGTTGCTTGACAATATGGAGAATTTACTTGAAAAATATAACTTACCAAAATGGAATTGAAAAAGAAACAGGAAATCTAAATAGACCAATAACTGGATAAGGAATATATATTTTATGAAATAAAACACCAAGCCCAATTATTGTAAAGGTGAGTTAGATTATTTTGTGAGTTCTATCAATTTTCAAGGAACAAATTTCTCTGAAGAAAAGAAAAAGGTACAATACTCCAACTCATTATTCTTGAAATCTGTATAACTTTGATGCCAAAGACAAGAAAGAAGAGTTAAGATAAAGCAAAACTACCAACTCATTTCACTCATGCATACTGGTGCCAAGTATTTTAAACAAAACACTAGTATAGCATATTCTCACTATAGAATAATATACAATAGTATAAACAAATGAACTATAGTAAAACTTCATGATATAAATCTTAGTAACATTTTAACAATGTTAAGAGCAAGTCTCAGAATAGAATCTACTAAATTATATACTTGTTACAAAGCCCCAAAACAATTAAAATCAAGCAAAGTACTGTTTAACCTTGTATATGTACTTGATGAAACTATTTTTTTCAGAGATAAGATATTTTTATTTTTTTTATTAGATGAACTTGGAGTTACAATTGAAGGGGAAACATTATCAACCATTCAAGAACAAATGTATATATACTTATCCAGAGCTAATGCCATGTCATGGATGCTCAGCTTGGGTTCCCCATGTTGCTGTTTCCCCCAGAAGAACACTTGAGTTAAATGGATATCTCATGGAGGTCAGAGATCTCCTTCTGAGATGATTCCCCCATATTCCCACCTTCCAGTCTCCTAGATATTCTTCCTAAGCCCTCCCCCAACACTGTCCTCCACCCTACACCTCCAGGTATCCTGCTGGTGGGACTGCAAACTGGTTCAGCCATTCTGGAAAGCAGTGTGGAGAATCCTCAAAAAATTAAGGATGGAATCACCTTATGACCCAGCTATCCCACTCCTGGGTATTTTCCCAAAAGAGTTAGAATCAGCATATTATAGTGATGTGGCTTCCTCAATGTTTACAGCAGCTCAATTTACTATAGCTAGACTATGGAACCAACCCAGATGCCCCTCACTCAACGAGTGGATACAAAAACTTTGGTACATATACACAATGGAATACTATTCGGTCATTAGAGAAGACGATATTATGGCTTTTGAAATCAAATGGATGGAGACAGAAAGAATTATGCTAAGTGAAGTATCCCAATCTCAGAGACTCAAGGGCTGAATGGTTTCTCTCATCTAAACCATTCAGCTAGAATAAATCGGGAAGCAATGTGTTAGATGGCTAAGCTAATAATAACTTAAAATTGTATGATTCTTAATGCAACAAGGGGATGACTCCCTAGGATGCCTAGGATGAAACTATTTTTAAAACACAAAATTTAGGATAGTAATTGTCCTCAGAAACACAGGCACAGGATGTGGAGCAAAAGGACAATGTAAGTTATTAGTAATATTTACCTTGGATTGGATTTTGGGTCCCCAAGTGGTCATTATATTATTAATATAATGGAATAATTAAAAGTTTATATATTGATCAACAATGATAGTATATACAAAATAAGGATTATAATTAATCTACTACAGCACTTTTGATGTACGCATAAACATTAAAATTAATGACCAAGGTTTTAAAGGCTAAGAACACTTAATGGCAACAAAGTGGGATTCAGGTCAAAACTTCTAGCTCAGTTTGGCAATGGTGAAAAAAAAAATCACCACTGTTTAAATTTGTACTTCACTTTAAAAAACTAATCCTTCATAAAATCTGGCTCAGAAAACTTCCATCAGATCTGAATTCCCACAGAATTCCCAGACTGAGTGATAGCAGATGCAGTGCCCAGCAATGAGCCAAGCATCAGGATACAGAAAACAGGCAAGAGATCTAGGTTTAATTCTTTCTAGCCACTGTTATTACTTGGTACAGTCATAATGAGTAATCATACATATAACAATCTCTGAAATTTTGTACAGGCTATAACAATTTTAAAAATACTTTCATAAACATAATTTTCATTCCATACTCACAGAAGCAGGCATGCCAAGAGTACTTTCAAGTACATAAAATGGGAAACCGGGATAAGGAAGTTATGGATATAGTGGAAAACCAGAACCCGAATCCAGTTGCTTTTGATCCCAGGTATTCCTCTTTCTATTATGGCAAGCTAACTCCTACTTTTCTTCACTTTTCTGTAATTAAAAATTTATGGACGAATGGGCTGGAGCAGTGGCTCAGCAGTTTCGGCACTTGCATGGCAAGCACAAGGACCTGGGTTCAAACCCCAGCACCACGTACACAACTAAGTGTTGGAGCAACTAAGGCCATGTGAAAAACTAAATAAAGTTGTTTCTCTCTTTCTCTGTCTCTCTCACTGTCCCTCTCTGAGTTGGCTCAGCAGTAGAGTGCTTGACTGGCATGTGCAAGGACCCAAGTCGATCCCCAGCACCACATACACAACTAAGTGCAGAAAATAAAAACCAGATTATAACAATGGCTCTCTCTCTCTTAAAAAAATTTTAGAGTAATAATAATCATCATTATTATTAAGGTAATTCCTAACCAAATGACAGATATAAGAACTACATAACTTCCCCAGTTTATTCAAGTATTAGCATTCCCACTTTATAAATGAGGAAACAGGTGCAAAGACTTTTGAGTTAAGATTTGATGCAGATAACAAAACAAGGAATTAATTAAACTCATGGGCTGAATTTGATGTCATATTCTTCAATTTTATATTAAGTGGAACCATCATGGCTACAAGTGACTATCTTTATGTATTAGGCTCATTGCTCCTCTACTAAAACTCCTTGGCAGTATTAGCAAGACTGTCAAACAGAGACAGTGTCAAAAAAGACATTTACAGCCATGTGTGTAGGGACAAAAAGGGATCTGTAAATGACAGTGAAGTATGACAAAAGAAAATGTCTACTACCATAGATATTATTTCTGACCCTCGCTTTATGTACAACTGATAGCCAATTCCCAGTTTGGAGCCAGGGAAAACTTGGAACTTCTATTCAACCTGCTCCATCAAATTTTCTGTTACATTTGGCAAGCCATCTTCTATCTGAATATGAGTAACTACTGATACTCAGACATATATATGTAACTGTCTGTTTGACATATACATTGTGTTGTCTAATAGTTATCTCAAACTTAAAAGAAAGTTTTTCGTATTAAACTCTGAAAATTTGCTTATTCATCAGCATTTTCCATTGATTAAATGGCACTTCCATTCACTCAGATGTTCAGGCCAAAAGCCAAGGAGTCATCTTTGATTTCTTCTTTAAGTGCCACTTAAGAAATCAGGTTGATACAATCACAAAATATATCCCAAATCTGTTCATTTCTCCCTCTATTATTACCACTCTGTCCAAGCCATCACCATTTCTTATCTGGACCACTGAAAATTGTAAGTGGTCTTTCGATCTTTTCTATATAAAATCTGTTCTCCACATACCACAAAGGGTAACTTTTAAAAATAAGTCAAATTCTGTTATTTCCCTGCTTAAAACACACAGATAGCTTCTTATAACATGTAGAAAAATGTGAATTTTTTTACCTTAGGCTACAATGGCCTATTAAATCTAGTCTTTCCTAACTTACAGCCTCATTGCAGACCTCTTTCCATATCGTTCACCACTGTCCTACCACCTTTGTGTATTCTTTTTCTCTAAAAGTCATATAACTAGTATGGTTTCTGCAGAGAAATAGAATAAATGGGGGATTATATAAAGACATTTTATATGTAGCTTTATTTTTACTTATTTATTTATATTAAGGAATTGACTCTCACATTATGGAAGCTGGAAGGGCCCATAATACGTTGGAGAGCCATTATATCCAATGGGTTAGTTCTCATCGGAGACTGAGGACCTTAGAACAAAGAGAGCCAATGGTGTAAGCTGTAGTCTAAATCTAAGTGCTAAGGCAGAAAAAAGACCAGTGTCCAGGCTCAAAGGCAGTTGGTAGTTAAGCAGAGATTGAATTATCCCTTAATCAGCTATGTGTTCTATTCAGGCATTCATATTCTAATATGAAGTAGATGATTCATTAATACATAGAACTGCGTGTTATGAAGTGCTCAAATCATGGTCCTCCGTCAAGAGATCACATGGAACACTTAAAACTAAGATTAATATTTGTCCCACTAGTTTTTTCTATTTATATGAAGCACAAGTTGAGCAAGTGCTTTGCTTCTCAGGGTCTTGTATCCTCATCTATAAAATGGAAATTTAACCTACCTTACAAGATTTAAGAGATTAAATTAACTAGCATGTCAAGTACTTATACATGTTAAGGTTCCCTTTTCCCTTAGTTGTCAGACAGATCAAGTGAGATAGTTGATAAGAAAAGTGCTTTATAAACTGTGAGGAGCTATTTTGCTCTAGGTTTTATATTCTCAAGCAGAGATCTACAGACAGACAGATGAAGTCAGAGTCATTAGATACTGGCTGTCAAATAAAATATGTTTTAAAATATAAATTTTGGGTTCTTCAGAATCAAACAGGATTTTCCCTGCCAGGAAGCAGCACAAGGCTGTACCCAAAGCCATTAACACCACACAATCCATGCTTGGCAAAGTTAGCCCTCATATTGGCAGTCAGAATTTTCAATTAACAGATGGAAATCTGGCTTCTGAAGCACTTTGGGGCAGGAATCAGAATGCTCTGGGTAAAACACTTGTGGATCCAGTAATCCACTGGCCATCACAACTTATGTCTTGCACCTGGTCATTTAGGTGGCTGGGAGCTTTTCTAACAGGAGAGAAAGTGAATCCCCCAGATGTGCATCTGTGAAGTTCAGCACTTTATCCACAGTACAGGTTTCCATCACCTTGAAGAACCAGGTTTCATTAGACATTTTCTACAAATGCAGGTGGATTTCAATTACGATAAATGGTGCATAGTCTGTGCGTTCCCTGAATTGTAAAATCTGATTTTGTGTGAAGGCACATTTTGTGGGCTTCTGTTTCCACTGCAAAGTGCCAATCTCCACTGGGTCCTATTTCAACAATTATTTAACAGTTATTGAGCACCAATAATGCACTGGGATCACTCTCTTTTTAATCTTGTCATTAATGATCCATTAGGCTCCTGTGGGTGATGGGATGGGAAAGAGGGGGGAACAAGTTAATTATCAGTGTGGTGCTCAATCTGAATCAGTTAAATTGCCTGAATTATTGAATTTAGCTACTCAAGTAAAACAGTGACCAAATTTCTGCAATGAAAAACTAAGGCATCTATCTTACTGTCTTTAAAATGCTAAAAGAAGTAAGGAAGGTATAGGAGAAGGAAGACACAAACTATTTTATCAGTTAAAAGGGAAGTCAAAAGTAACTAAAACATGAAATAGACATTCCTTAAGGAGATTTGAAACCTTTACCTCATACTGTTCATTTTGTCTGAAACATACTTTTCACTGCTTTTCTGCATGTTAAAAATTGATGCATTAAGATCAGATTTTAATGCCAACCCCTGCATGTAACCTGGAGTACCCTTGGCTCCTCTCAGACACATCTCTTTCTTCAAGTTTGAAAATCTGTCTGATCCTTATATTCTGTTTCTTAAACTCCTTTCATTCTTATATTTTAACAGTAATGACTGTTTTATACATCTATGTATTTTTGTCCCACATCCTTTTCAAAGCAAATGGAGACCAAGAGCCTTGGCTCAGGTGAGGGGCTGCAAAGCCTGCTCAGGCAAGAGAGTAGAGAGTCAGTTCCATAGTTGTAAATCTGGGTCAGAGAACAATAATCTTAGAACAGGGCAAAGTGGCATCAAAATGCAAGGAGCTAACTAAAATATCAGGGCCCAAACCCACAGGGAAATATCTGTTCTCCTGATCAGAATCTGCTCAGAGAAGTGTGTTCCAGAGGAAGTTCCTGCAAAGTGCCTTGAGACTAGTGCAGCAGAGAGTCTTTGTTGGGGTGTAAATCACAGGACTTAAGGGCAAGAGTTAAGGGCTGTTAACATTTCTGGCATCCATTATAGTGTCTGGCACATATTTAATCCTCAACAGGAATCATTTGAATGAGAGACTACCAAAGAATCTGCCAACCTCCAAAGTTTGGAACTTTCTGGATAAGTATAATCATCATAATCCTGATCCATATAACCAAGCATCTTATTCAAAGGACTAACTTGAGCAAATTCAGCAAATTGGTCTTGTGTGATTTTCTCCTTGAATTTAAATCTGGTATTTAGAATTGGTAATGGGCAAGAGATAACCCCTCTGAACCACTTAAGGCAGAGTGCATTGTCACTGCTGGCCTTTATCTGGATAATCAAATAATATAAGTCAAACTGGCAACCAAAGGCGAGTTCCCAAGCTAACTCTAAAATACTCTCAATGTTATTTGTTCAGTAAACTGCAGAACATTAAATTTCTATATTAAGTAAATTATAAGGAAGAGTGCACTTTACAAAATTAAAAAGTTCTCAGTTACTTTATCTTTTATTCTACTGGGAAAGCCTTCGGTGTGTGCCCCGTACAATTAGATAACGTTTTGCACGGATGGTAAGCAGTGGGGAAAGGATTCTTAAGGCTCAGCACATGCATCACCAGGATTTGACTAAATTTTCATAGCTTATTCCTAGGCTCTGGTGCAGAAGACTTTAAAGACAAGCACCCAGTTCTGAATTGTATTCATAACTTAAACATTCTGCCTCATATTAGCAACACTGGGAAATCAAGAGAGAAAATAACTGAGAGAGACCTGGAAGTGCCCATTAAGATCATTTGCTGTGTAGATTTCACACAGGGTCCTAGGGAATTCTGAGAGATTCACAGAGAATCTTCTTAGGGTTCATTGTGCCTCACTCTTGTTGATATCTTTCATATGCTGGGTTTCTTGATTTTATTCCTATTATACAAAGAACTCTAGCAAAAATGACCTTGAAAATCAATTATCTATACAGGTACAGAGCAAAGGGTGCTATTATTGGCAGGAGTCTGGCATGATTCCTGGGTTTTGTATCCTTCTTTCCTTCCTTAATATGGTAACTAAGACTAATTGTCAAAGGCATTTCTCATTTTGTGAAATGGTGACAGCATTATGGGAGTTATTGGTTAGATGTTGACCAATACCATTTTATCTTACTGTGGGAAGCTACATATTGCAGTACACCTTTCAGTTATATTATTCTAATAGCCAGGAACTGGCCAAAAGGATATGTATGGAAATAATGTAAGCTACTTACAGACTTAGATATAAAAGTCCATATGTAATCACCTATGTCTCTTTTTCCCTTCTATAATGACCTTGAAGGCCATACATAGATTGAGGATGGCAGCTCCCTAAAACTGAGGGACCCTAGATCCAAGAGTTATCACTTGAAGGAAAGTCACTCATTAGAGCTTTCTTACTAAGGTCACTCTGTAGTGTTTGTGAAAAATAAAGGTTAAGCTGCTATTGACACTAACATTCTTTATGCTGACTATCAACACACAAATACTTTTGAGAAGATTAAATAAAACATAAGCAAAAGCAGCATAATGAATGCCATATAGAAGGCATTCAACAAATCTTAACTGAAACTTCAACTGATTTAGTTGCAGTTTCAAATTAGAGAATAAATTAGAGGCAGGTTTGGGGCTAGAAATAGAATTATATTCTTCCCACTATTCCAGTGTGTATTCCTTTACCTTGGACAGTACAGTCTCCTTCCTGGACCACAATTTCTCCATCTATGGTGTAAAGAAGGTTGTTAATTCAGTAACTTAAGAAATGTGTGTTGGTTTTCTACCATATGTCATGTACTCCTGTGTTAGGTTTTGAGTATACAACTTGCTTAAGACAAAGATACACCTTCATGAAGGTTATATTCAAGTGAGGGAAACAAGCAATAAATAAAAAAGAAGCAGTATATAAAAAGCATATATTAAAATGTCACTATAATAACAGCTACACAAAAAATTTCAACAAGATAATATAGTAAAATAGAGTGACTGGGTAGCTACTTTAGATAAGGTGGTCAAAGAGTATATTGAGAAAGTAACATTTAAGGTGAGACCCGAATAACAAGAAGTGTTGTTTCCAGGAGATGAGTTTTCTAGTTACAGTACAGTAAAGGTAAGAGTTCTAAAACAATAAAGATTTTAGTGGGACTTAATGACAGACCTGAAGAACTTTCTCACTGAGGTACAAACTTACTCTCCATGTCTAAGATGGAAAAGAATTTGATGCTACTCACTTCCTTTACTTGCTTTCCTTCAATAAGGTCAATCTTTGGCATTTCAGATATGAGTTCAGCTCAGAGAATTACTGATTTATTATTTATTATTTTTTATTATTTACTGATTTAGTATTTACTGATTTATCTCATCATCAGTTTTAAGAAGTTAATTTCTGTAAGGCTCAGTGTCTTCATCTATAATATGGGGGTAATACACATACTCTATATTGTATTATTGTGAGAATTAAATGAAATAATACATGTGGTCTTTGACAACAACTGGCATGTAGCAATGACTAATAACAGGAAAAACATATTTCTCTAAGGTTATATAGGTAATATAATATGCAACTGAATGGAGACCAAACTTGTATATTCTGACTCTCTAGCTATTCACAGAAGAAAAAGTAATCAGAAAACAGTATTATCTAGAAAAAATAGTTTTCTGACTTGGCCTTGAAATCTTTTGAGGTCTTTTCTCTAGAATAAACAAGGTCTCAGTAAAAATTTGTTAAGAAAACTGTCATTTGTGTCATTCATGCCACTTATCCCATTGTGGTATGTGATCCTGCACATTATTTAGTTGGCATCTAATATTTGGGTGTTTTCAGACTCCTCTCCAAATTTAGTTTGGAAATCCTTCCATACCTGGAATGAAAATGTGTGAGGAAGGGATTGTTAATCTTGGCCAATCCATTCCATGTCTTCTTTAGTTAGTTCCTTTTTCACTTTCTTGGGTCCCTGTCTAATCCATACATTATTCTACCAGCAAAGGAGAGTGAAATACATATTATTATCTCTGTGACAGATGAGAAAGCATAGGAGGATGAGACAAAGCTGGTGTTGTGGTTTGAATGTGAAATAATGTCCCCCAAAAGCTCATGTGTGACAATTTGGGAAGGCTGAGATGACATGATTGGGTTAGAAAAGTCTTGACCCTATCAGTGAGTTAATCCCCATATGGCAACTGTAGTCTGGCAGGGGGTGGCTGGAGGAGGTGGGTCATTGGGGATGTGACTTTGGGTTATATACTATATCTGGCATGGAGCTGTTCTCTTTGCTCTGCTTCCTGATGTGAAGCCTTGAGCCCCCTGCTTACAGGAGGCATGCTGTTTCAGCCTCAACTTGAGCCCCAAGGAATGGAACTGGCCTCCTGTGGACTGAGACCTCTGAAAACATAAGCCCCTAGATCCAAAGGAGTTTTGAAGGATTCTCAATTTTTTCTAATTATTTATATTTCCTAAATAGATACCAAGACCTGAATGTTGGAACTAGAAGTTTCCCCTTCCTTGACTATGTATTTAGTTCAAACCTAAGTATCTCAAATGGAGATCACCTGCTGTCTGTTCAAATAAATAATTATTACAGTCTCCATTTTGTGCCTATCCCAAGCCTGGCTGGGATCAATTAGGTTTTAAAATCTCTACGAAGAAGACAAAAGAGTGGGTATGGTAGGCAGGCAGAAGGGAGGGAGGAAAGAAGGAAAAAAGAGAACCAGATCAAGGTTGAACATACCTGGTCTAAATCTCAGGTATCTGACTTGTACCATGAGAAATGAAAGATGCCCCCCAAAAGCTCAAAATGTGATACAATGCAAAGAATGAAAGTAAAGTAATTGGGTTGTGAGAACCTTAATGCAATCAGTGAACTGATCTTTGGATAGGGATTAATTCGGTGGTGACTGTATGCTGGTAGGGTGTGGTTGGAGGAGGTAGGTCATTGGGAGCATGTCTTTGGAGTATATATTTTGTATCTGGCAAGTGAAGCCTTTCTCTCTCTCTGTCTCTCTCCTGCCTGGAGTCATGCCTTCACCCACTTCCCTCAGTCACACTCTTCCACCATGATGTTCAGTCTCACCTCCATAGGAAGAAATGGAGCCAGCCTACTATGGTCTAAATCTTCTGAAACTGTTAGCCCCCAAATAAACTTATCCTCCTAAAACTGTTCTTGTCAGAACTTTTAGGCACAGCAACAAAAAAACTGAATAAAACACCATCTAAACTAAACAATGTAGATCTTTGGGAGCTCTAACCAGTATAATTCCACATGCTGTTCATGTTCCAAATACTGCTTTCACTCTTTTCCTTTACTACTAAATCTCTAATGTTAAAAAGCTGAGAACTTTTCCTGAATAAAATCAAATTCTATCAAAACAAATGAAAATGAGAATTAACTATTTTACCCAAAAGAAATCCATTATCCTGATTATTTTTATGGTTTATAAAACAAACACTTTTATGAGAATAAATTTCTCAGATATTTATTCCTGAAACCAGAGTAAAACCACAACTTAAATAACCCACTTTTTAAAAGAAACTTTATTGAGGAGTTATGTTGTTGTACAATCACAAATGCATATGTAGAAACAATATGATATGCCTCGATTGTAATCCAGAATCACCCCCACATCATCCATACCCCAGTCTCTTGACCCTTCTATATTTCTGCCTTAACAAATATAAATGTCTTTATATTCCCCACATTTTAATACCTCATACAAATTTGAGGGCTCTGAAGTAAACTGAAGAAATGGACTTTCAAAGATTGCCAAGTTCTAATTTCTGGAACTTTTAATGTTTCTTTGTATAGCAAATACATTTCACATGTGATTAAAGATATTGAGATCGTGAAAGATTCTGGATTATTTGGGTCCCAAATGCAATTACAACTATATTTATAAGAGGAAGACAGAGGTTTAAGTTTTACAGATAGGGAGACAAACACACAGATATAAAGGTGGTATGAAGATGGAGGCAGACATTGGGATGATACAGTCACAAGCCAAGGAATTCTAGAAGCTGTCAGAAGCTGGAAGAGGCAAAGAAATGTTTTCTTCTGCTCTATAGCTTCCAGCAGGAGTTTAGCTCTGCCAATACATTAATTTCATCCCAGAGATACTGATTTCAAACTCTGGCCTCCAGAACTGTGAAAGAATGAATCTGTTGTTTTAAGTATCCTAAAGTTTATGCTAATTTTGTAGAGCAGCCACAGGAAACTAATAGAGGGATATAGAGAAAAGAGCTGTCATTTTTTTTATTAATTTTTTTTAACTTTTGAACAACCATACAAGTTTTTAACAAAATACTAACAAATGAGTATAGATTCTGGATATTACAATTACCCCCAGAAGTGCCCCCCCAATTACCCACCCTTATCCCTCCTTTCCCCTTTCCCCCATATCTCTAAAAAAAGGATTATGTTGTATAGCATTATCTGGATTTAACACATAATCTTATCTGGATTTAACACATAATAATAGCCCAACTATCTCACTGGCCAATTCTGAACAATTGCTACTGATTCCCTATGTCAAAAAATGATTCTAAATGAGTGTTCTGGGATATCTGCAATGGGACAAGGCATTATTAAGGATTTTGTGTCTATGTTTATCAGGGATATTGGTCTGTAGTTTTCTTTGTCTTTGCTAGGTTTTGGGTATCAAAGTTACAGTTTTCTTATAGAAAGAGTTTGGGAGAATTCCCTCCTTTTCAATTTCTTGGAAAAGCTTAATAAGGAGAGGTGTTAGCTCCTCATAGGTGTAGTGAAATTAAGTGGAGAATCCATCAGGTTCTGGGCTTTTATTCCTTGGAAGGTTTTTAATTGCTATATTGATTTCAGTGCCTGTTATTGGGCTGTTTAACCTTTCAATATCCTCCTGCATCAATGTGGGGATGTTCTGTGTTTCTAGAAATTTGTCCATGTCTTCCAGATTATCTAATTGAGAGGAGTATAGTTTTTCAAAATAGGTTCTGATAATCCTTTGGATTTACTTAGGGTTAGTGGTGATCACTCCCTTTTCATTGGTGATTTTGTTGATTTGCTTCATTTCCTCCCTTCTTTCAGTGAGATTCCTTTGTAGAAAGGAAGCAATAGCATCAGCCTTAGGGAAGAGGAGAAAAGCCTCAGCAGTGGCTGCCTCTAATGATGACCTACATAAGGCACCTGGAAGAAAATATCAGTTCCGAGCACTTTCAAAGGTCCTCCTTCCAGTTTGCCAAAAGTAAACCATCCACAGTTTTGAAAGTTGTAGGTCTAAAAGCAGTGGCCAGAGAAAGGAACAACCACTCTTTGGAGATAATAATTTGATCGAGGTCTGCTGATTGTGACACCCATTAAACCTGGGAGCAGGAAAAAAACATGAAAGCTCCTCATGATTTTATATAAGCACTCCTCCCCATGAATTAGAAGTGCATGTCACATTATGGCACTCTCTTGCCCAGCAGCTGCCCATCAGACACAGACTAATATTCAAACTCAATACGGCCTATAAGGCACTATATAATATGACTCCTACCTAGCTCTCTGACTTCAACTTCTGCTCTAACTCATTCATTTCACTCCAGAACAATAATTTTCTTGTTATCTTCAAATTCCTTAAGTTTTTTTTTAAAGCTTAAATCCTTTGTATTTTCTGCTTCCTTCATTGGGAACACACTTTCCACAGATCTTTGCATGGTATCCTCATTTTCCTTCAGTTCTTTGATAAAAGTTCATTTCCTCAGAGCTTTAGAGGATGTCATATGTCATTATCAAAATCAAGCAGGTACCAGTTGATGAATAATTCCTATTCCCAATACTACCCAGGAAGTTCAAGCGAAGAGGCCATACTTCTGAACATATCACCCCTTAAGAAGGCAAATTCTTTCTAAAGCAAAATTTCTTACTACAGTGAAAAAATAGGTATGCTAGACATACTTTTTATATACCTCTTCATCTTTAGAAATATAAAACAAAACAATCTCTTATATGAGAACACACATTATTTGTCTACCCCAACGATCTTTCCAAAATACTACCTCCAAAATTAAGATCCCAGAGGGAAGAGGGAATCCATACTATATCACTATGTTTCAGAAAACCACGATTTCCTACTGATTAATTTGAATTTCTTCTCCACTCATCATGGCTCCCTTTTGAAAAAAAATAGAAATCAAGGTTCCTCACTTGTGCCTTGAGAGGCTATTCTGATAAACCATGAATACAAACATTTCTACATACCCACAAACATTCCTAGACACAATTAATCCAATACATTGTATTTCCAGAAAACAACTAACTGATTAGCTAGACTGATTTGTGGATTTGTTTCTTAAAGCAGATGAGCATTATTTTCAGGCAAGAAATGTCTCTACTACCACTTTGCATTTTTTCAAATACTCCCTCTTTACCACCTCAAAATGTTGAAAAATAAGACTCTATCAGCACAAGAATGCCAAGAATTCTTGTTATGGCTTTATTTCAATTTGCAAGGAAAATGTAAACTTAGAGCAAAGTGACCTTGGTTATAAAAAATAAGAAGGAGGCAGCATCAGGATTGATGGGCCCCACTATTACTCTTTCATTTTGACAGGCAGAGATGTATGTTGATGCTGAGGGTTTGTTGAGCTGTGGTCTGAATGCAGGCCAAATGGGAAATACTTTCCTAGGAAGAGTAATTTCCATCTAAACGAAGGGAGCTTTGTTGATTCCTGGCAGCTACCTAAAGAGAATAACCACTTTCAAACAAGGTGTTTTAACTCAAATCTTAACAATTAACTTCATCTGATTGATCTCAAAGCCACATGCCCAGTAGACTTTTCTTTTTTTAAAATATGGAATGCTTCATGAATTTGCGTGTCATCCTTGCACAGGGGCCATGCTAATCTTCTCTGTATCGTTCCAATTTTAGTATATGTGCTGCCAAAGCGAGCACCCCAGTAGACTTTTAACTTATACCAAAGAATTTGTGACTCTGGCATGGAATTATAAATAACAAATTCAGCAATAATTACAGTAGAGATTATCACCCAAACACAAGTCCAGGTCAGAATGAGCTCAAGAACAAAGTTACAAAATGTAGGGGATGCAAGCTTTTTTCTAATGGACAAAGGTGACATATAAAGTGATTAAAGCCAAAACAGTTAGAACTGGACCCAAGCAAAAATAGTTTATGAAGGAGACTTTCTTTATATGTCAGGCTTTCTTACTCCATCCCCTTGCTGAGTCCTCCTACAGATGCTGCTGCTTGGCTAACAACCAACAGCTTCATACAGAAACTATTCTATAATGGAAAGCCATTGAGAGCACACTGTCAGGACTCTTTTTCCTCAGTCCCTATATGTATTGAAGATATACCAGAAGCCCCAATCTAAGAATGTGATTAGAGAGGGGTCTGTGTCATGGTTTAGATATGTGGTATCTTCCAAAAGCTCATGTGTGAGTTAATGCAAGAAGGTTTACAAGTGAAATGATTGGATTATTAGAAAGTCTAACCCAATCAGTGAATTAATCCCTTGACAAGGATTACCTGAATGGTAACTGTGGCCTGGTAGGGTGTGACTGGAGAAGGTAGGTCACTGTATGGAGGATGCCATTGTTGGGGTATATATTTGGTAAGCTAAGTTTAGTCCCTCTCCTTCTCTTCCTCTCTCCTCCTCTTTCTCTCTCTACTTCCAGATCTCAATTCCCTAAGCCACTTTTCTCCTCTTCTATTATGAGGTTCAATCTCACCCTGAGCTCTGAGGAATGGAGCCAGCCTACAATGAACTGAGAGCTCTGAAACTGTGAGCCCCAAAATAAACTTTTTCCACTCTAAAATTGTTCTTTTCAGGTCTTTTAGTCACAGCAGTGAAGAAGCTGACTAAAACAGTCTGAAAAGGGCTTTGCCCAACCTAACCAAATTCTATAAAAATAATATATATCAAAACACAAAAGAATTAGTAATTCACATATTGAGCCTCTATTAAACACTTCCCACATATTAGGCTCTGTGAATTTGTCCTTTCCATTACTCTATGAGGCATGCATTTTAACCTCCATTTTTACAAATGGGGAAACGGAAGATTGTAAGGGCAAAGAATATGCTCCAAGATTACAAAGCCAATAGATGGCTGACCACTCCAAACCTCAGTTTACTCCTCTGTAAGTAGGAAATAATAACTTATTAAAGAATAATGAGAAACAATGAGTGGCACACAACAGATTTTCTTCTCTGTGAAAACTCATATCTTTCTACTTCTATTCAATTGTACATAATGATACTCAGTTGTCTCCATACTGACTGGGATACCTGCTTCATTTTGTTTCTTGTCTGAATTCCACATATCCTCTAGATCCATGTCCACTCTTTTAGGCCCATCTCTCTCCACAATCTTCTTTACTTTGCATCACTTACTCCACTAATATCAATATCCCCACTCCTCCAAATGCCATGCTTGAACACTTACCCACACTAAGTCACTTTTCCACAAATAACTCATGTGATCATTGATTAGCTCTGGACATTTAAAAAAGTATTAATTAAACACAAGTAAGAACTAGTACAAATATTTAGTTGCAATGATATCAACTGCTTATAATTAGAAAATCTGGTGCCCGGCTATGGGGACCTTATTATGCAAATTATAAAATATTTACACTGTAAATTGATAGAGTTCTGAAAAAATGATGATGTATCTCACCTCAACATTTACTGACATGAAAAGATATTCACTGATCTATTGACAATTGATAAAAGCAAGTTCTAAAGCCTAGTACAGTTTATATGAGTTTAGCATTTCTAAGAATATTCCTCACATATTATTTTTCATGTCTCTCTCCAACATAAGATAGATGCACTTTGAGGATAAGGCCTTGTTTTATTCTGTACTCATTTCAACAGGGCCACAGTAAGAATTATGTGTGAGTACATACATTAAGTAATGAAGGCTCAAATATAAATTGGACACTTTGTTCTACTGATGTCTACTCTAGCTATAGTAACAAATTGCTTTTAGTATATATGAGCTAAATTACATTGGAATATACTGGAATTCATTGGTATCTTAGGTAATTTTGTTTTGCTATGACAGAATACTTGACACTGGGTGTTTTACAAAAGAAGGAGTTAATTTAGCTCACTGTTTGGAGACTGAAAAATCAAGGCAGGTCCATCTTTTTGACCTCTGGTGAAGAATTTCCTTGCTTCATCAATACATGGCAGAGAAGTAGAAAAGGAAACTGCAATGTGCAGAAAGGGCCAAGTGTGTGGTGTGGCCTTGCTTTATAACAACATGCCCTCACAGGAAGTAACTCACTCCCAGAAGATCACCATTAATGCCTTCTGCCAATATCATTCAATTACCTTCCTCCTTTCAACATCATCATCACAGAGACTAAGTTTATAACACATGCACCTTTGGAGATACACTCAATCCAAATATAAACCACAGAAATTGGATAACATAGAAAACTTTTCTGTAATTTTGGCTAATTGATAGGTTTGGGTAGAAAGTAAAGGGAAGTGCACTGGAGTCAGAAGATCAAGGCATGAATTGTAGCTCTGTCACTTATTTTCTGAGTTTACTTACAAACCTTACTTGCTTTATTTATAAAATGAGAAAGACACTTTACCTCACAGGCCTGGAGTGACAATTTGATATAACCAAGTGTTAAAAGTTATTCAAATAATCATAGCATTAAAATGTTCTATGGTTTGAATGAAAGGTATCCCCCAAACTCATGTGAGACAATTCAGGAAGACTGAGGTGAAATGACTGGGTTATAAGAGCCTTAATTCAATCAGTGAGTTAATCCCCTGGGAGGGATTAACTGGTTACTGTAGGTTGGTAGGGTATAGCTGGAGGAGGTGGGTCATTGGGGGCATGACTTTGGGGTATATATTTTGTATCTGGAGTGGAATCTCTGCTCCCTGGAGCCATGCCTGCATCCCCTTTCCTCCACCACGTTCTTCTACCATCATGTTCAGCCTCACCTTGAGCCCTGAGGAATGGAGCTGGCCTTTTATGGACCAAGAACTCTGAAACTGTTAGCCCCCAAATAAACTTTTCCTCTTAAAATTGTTCTTGTCAGGTCCTTGGGTAACAGCAACTGCTGACTAAAACATATGTGTTCAATAATTAGTTTCCAAGAAAGCAATAAGGCAAAAAGTAAACAAAACAATAACATAATCACAGTGAAAATGAAGCCCTAGAATGTGCTGAGGCTGTGCTTAATGTCGGAGACATAGAGATCGAATTTCTAGGCAATCAAACATTGGTTTTCCGTTCTTTCAGAGTTCATGCTGCCTCCATTACATGAATTGAGGATAGTGAGGACAAAAACTGGTAAGGTTGACATTGACTTTCTGTGTGATCACAGGCTTAAGCCAGTGCTTACATTTACTAAGGCTAGTCCACAGAGTAAAAGACAACTTCCTCTCCCTGGGAAAGTGCAGTGTACACAGAAGCTCTCACTCCCATGCTCCTATTCTGTTTGATATCTTCTATTTCTAGTGGTGCTTAAGATGAACAACTATTCCAGTTCGCCCAGCACTGACAGTTTCTCAGAACAAGAGACTTTCAATGCCCAAATCAGGAGTGTCCCAGGCAGACAGAAATAGTTTATCACCCTAATTGTGCTAATGGCCCCCAAAGAGAGCCAGGTAAGTGCCCATATGTACTTTTTTTGTGGCACAGATGGCACCAGATGTTACATACAAGACTGGTTAGTATTAATCATTTGGACTAAGCTATGGATCTTCTTTTCATCAAGACGGCTTTTCTCCCAAACCCATAACCCTTTCTAGTGCCTTGGTGTAGAATAATCACTTTTTAAGTCATTTTATAAAGATTCTTACAGAGTACAAAGCCACATAGGCTCTGGAATCAGGAAACTCTATTTTGATATACAAATTTCACTATTAACTGGTTTGTGACTTTAGAAAAAATATAATTTCTTTGAGTCTCATTTTTCTTAACTGTAAAATAATCTCATAGGACTGTCATAGGAATTAAATTACTTAAATAAACACATAGTAGAATTATAGAATTCAAATTAATCTTGCATATCTACTAATTAATTCTCTCTTAAAGTTATTCACAATTTTCTATATTTGTTATATTTATTGATGATAAAATGATGATGACAATGATTGCAAAAAATGTTAGTGAATTTAATTAAAAACCCTAAGTATATATTTCTGAGACAAGCAGGCTATTTTGCATTTTTATTACAACAGGTTTTTTAAAGTGGCATGTAAATATCTATGTTCACAAAAGTGAACAAGTGGCCACCTCTCAACTAATTTTTAAACACCAGGACAGCTTAGTAGGCACCCTCCAATTCAGAGTAAAGTCACCTCTCTTACATGTCAATAATTATAGCAGATCTATACAGTATGAACATGAGTATTTCTTTTTAAGAGAGAGGGACAGTGAGAGAGAAGGAAAGAGAGAAACAATTTTATTTAGTTTTTCATGTGCCTTTTGTTGCTCCAACACTTCATTGTATACTTGGTGCTGGGGTTTGAACTTGCATACTCATGCATGTCAGGTAAGTGCCGTAACTGCTGAGCCACTGCTCCAGCCTGAACATGGGTAATTGTAGAACAACAACAACAACAACAACAAAAAAAAAATAGAAAAAAATACTGGAGGGTATGAATCAACATGCTACTGCATGGCATTTGAGCGGTGGTTTCTTTACCTGCTTGGTGAATTTTCTTAATATTCTAAAATAAGCATGTTAATTTACTTCAATGATTTTTTTAAAAGCTTTTATTTTCAAAGTCCCTTTGAGAGCATCATCACCACCTGACTTCTACCAAGCTCTCTATCCTCATCTATTGCTCTTCCATCACAGAACTGAACACAGGATTGAGACGTACTTTTCTAAAAAACTGGGTTCTTCCATCACAGAAGTGAACACAGGATTGAGAGATACTTTTTTATAAAATGAGTTTTGAATTATAAGGCACTTTCAATTATGATAAATTATTTAAATTCAAAATAATCCCTTTAAAAAGATATACTGTTTCTACATATTCACCATTTATGGGCAACAAAGACTTAAATTTCTCCTCCCTACCCAGGCATGTGCACAGATACACACACACACACACACACACACACACATGTACACAAGCACACACATGTGTGCATGTACCCCCCAAACTCTCTCCCCTTCTGTGTTCCCTCAGCTGATTTTATCTATTATCATTTAAAACAGAATTCTATAATTTACCCTATGAAGTTTGTTTCCTCTCTAGCTCCTATTGTAATGAGTGGCACCACCTTACACCTAGATGCTCAAGACAAAAAAAAAAAAAAAAAGGAAAACAAAAACCAAAATGCAAAGAAACAAAAAACAATAATCACCCTTGATTTTTCCCATTTGGCCATTCTCACATCCAATATATCTCAAGTCCAAAGACCTGAGACAAATGGTGGTCTTATACCCTGCCTGTCAGTACTCAGTGGGAGGTACTTATATTCCAAACTTTTTGAGTGGTCCAGATGTGGGCTTCAACTGGAAAACCCTACAGAAAACTCATTACTTCATAGTTCCTTGGCATGAGTAACGGTCTATCTGGCTAAACAGAAATGATATCTCTCAACTTCTGACCTCCAGTGGCATGGTCCTTATTCTGGGATATTCTCACCCTGAAACCTACTGTCTTAAGAACCATAACCTTCAGAAAGCTCCAGTTGAACTGCTGTTCACCTGTCATGTATATGGTTGGCTCATGAGAAATTCATGATTTCTTGTCCCATAAAATTAGTGTAAGTTAGGAATGATCCATTCTTTGTCCTCACCTATCTTCAGAAATAATTCTGGCCAGCCACCCAAATTCATAGTCCTGAAGAAAGAAGTAAGTATCAGTATCCTATATATCTCTAAACCCTTATAAAAGGGTCAAACTCTCCGAAGTATTCCATCCAAAATTGAATACATGACAGACTTAGACAGGCTGAAAAGTTCCTGGAGTTTAGCAAGCCTCACTCATCTGTTGTGAAGGCATTTCCACTCTTTCTCTCTCATAGATCTTCTATGACCTTCCTTACTTAACTACTTCATTGACTCTACTTTGAATCTAGTCTTTCAATATAATAAATGTAATTACATGATTGTATCATTTAAAAACTTACCATTTTACAGTCCTAAGAGAGGTATTTATCTATCCTTCTATAGAATATGGGTGTACTATATGGACTTAACTTTGAAACCTTAAGCAAAATTCTGAGACAACAGGGAATTTCCTTTTAACATTCATTGTAGGATAAAGTCTGGAGATACAGAAAGACAATGAGCCACATTGTGGACATGCTGAATTTGAAATGTCTGGGACTGTTTCCAGTATATCTGTCTAGACAGTCAGCAGCTGCAAGGGTCTGGAACTCAAGAGAGCCTAGCTGGAGATGAGGAGGAAAGCCATTAGCATATAGATGGTATGTGACCCATGAGAGTGGGAAAAGAGTACAAACTGAAAAGACTAAGGACAAGCCTTGGGATATGCCAAAGATTATAGACCTCTTAGTTCCAACAAAGGTAACAGAAATAGGTGAGAGGAAAATAAAAAATAAATAGGGCAGACATATCCTCATTTCCCAAGAGATTTGCATTACTCTCTTCATGAAGCAGGTTCTTATTGATGACAACATGAGCCTTGTCTAATGAGTACCCCAAAAGTGCACAGGATTGGCTAAGCTAGAGAACTCAGTTGACAATATTTAAAATTCTACTATGTTCTTCATTCAGCAGAGACAATATGTCATTTCCATCTTTGTTGTAAGCACTAATGATACTTGCACAGATGACAAATGTCTTCTTTGGTGAAAAATTAATGCAATACAATAATTTCACTACCTGGGGTTAATGAATGTGTCAGATGCTGAAAATGGGTTGTTTGAAGCTAAATTACTATAATCTATATTTAGAAGGCTGTCACAGGTTGGGGGGTATGAGTATATGTGGGTGGATATATTTAGTTCTCTTTATACGTTGTTTTAATTTTTACCAAGTCTTTTAAATACTAACTTGCTTGACAGTCTCACAAAAAGAATAAATATTTTACCTCATGATCTATAATATAGTATAGAATCCTCCTGAACAATTAGTTTTATTTATTCACTCATTCATTAGATAAATAAATTCCGCACTCATTATGCATAGGCATTCTGCTATATCCTAGACGTAAAGAGATGTTCTTGCCCTCAAAGATCTCATAGCTATGCTTAAAAACAAAATAAAATAAAAATTAACTGTAATAGAAAACTTGAATAAAATACTAGGGGCTATGGATATAGAGAAATAGACTCTCTTATTCACCTGAAATTCTTTCCCGAGTTGTGATGCTTCAGATTAAACCTTGAAAGACAGCCAGCTGGTGCCAGTTTAGGTAATTGGGCAGAAACTACTTTAGGCTGAGAAAAGAGTTGTACAAAGATAGTTTGTTAGTCAGTTTTCCATTGCTCTGACTAGAATACCTGACAAGAACAACTTAGAATAAAAAATATTTATTTTGGCTCCTGGACTTGGAGGTTTCAATCCATGGTTGGCATTTGTGGTGAGGCAGAACATCATAGTGGGGAATATGTAGAAGAACAATGATGCTTACCTCATGTTGGCTGGGAAACGAAAAGAGATAAAAGGGCTGGGGTCCTAATGTCCCCTTCAAGGGTATGCCCTTGATGACCTAATTTCCTTCCAATAGACCCCACCTCCTAAAAGGTTCTACTTTCTCCCAATAACACCTTGAGCTGAGGACTAAAACTTTAATACATTAACCTTTAGAGGACCCTTAGGATTCAAACCATAACAGGTCTAGAAGAAGGAAGGTAGGTCACTGGGGGCCTGCACTTGAAGGAGATTGTAGGCACTCATCCACTTCTCCCCGCCCCCTCTCTCTTTGCTTCCAGGCCTCCATGAAGTGAGCACCTTTGCTCTATCACTTACTCCCTACCATGATGTTCAGCCTCATCACTGGCCAAAAGTAATGAAGTCCCAAACCATGGAATGAAACCTCTGAAACTGTGAGCCTAAATAAACTTTTCTTCCTTTAAGATGATTATCTCATGCATTTTGTCACAGTGACGAAAAACTGACTAACAAATGAGGTCAGGTATGAAATTTTCCATTGTTGGTACTCAAAAAATTTCAGACTTTGGAACATTTCAGATTTTGGATTTCAGGACTAGGGTTCCTCAGTCTTTACGCAGATTTTTGCTCTCATTCCAAACCTTGGAACCCAACAGTACCATGGAAATCACAGTAACAATGATAAGTATAATGATAACAAACACCACACAGTACTGTTGGAAAAAGTCAGTAACTTCTAAAAAGAACCCATTACAATACCTGACATAGACAAGATAGATGTTCCAAGACTGGTAGGCATATATCTATTGTTATTATTATTATTCAATTTATAATAATTATTCTCATCATTTTCATTGTAACTCAGGCTTTCTATGAAACAGAATAACTCTTCAAATATAAACACATGTTTATTTTTCTAAAAATGCCTGTGAGCTTGTGCCACTATCCTCTATTCCAATTCTTTGATGAAACTTTTCCAACACTGATTGTCTTTGTTTTCCTTGTTTCCATCAGTACAGAGGGAGGGCATGAATTAATACAAATTGGACGCTTAAAATGAGATACCTACATGAACGATAAAAAAATCATCTCTCCATTTTGACAGATCAAATAATAATTTCATTTACCATGGGAGAGCCTAAACTGCAAAAATACAAGAATCTTAGTGGGGTGTAGGAGTTATAACATCATAAATGACACTTTTTATTCCCTTTGAAAAATCTTCCTGATTTAATACATTTACTCAGAAATTGTTACATCTTCTTTCTCTGAGATACTCCCCTGTGTTCCCTCCCATATTTGTTCCATCAACTAAACTAGGTGGTGGTGTGGTGAGAGCAGTCATATCAGAGGATTAACACTCAAAATAAGTTCTGTTCAGGCTAGTCTCATGTTATAAAATAACCTGCTTTTTTTTTTCTGTCTGCCCATTACCTCTTCATAGGAAATAAAAGGTGGCAGTGAATGCATAAAACAATATCTCTTCCATTTAACAAAAATAGAGATATAACAGTAACTCTTATAAAGTAATTCAGAGACTCTACTACATCATGGCAAACCACAAAGCCAAGTAATGCCCTGAACCTGCCTAACAGCAATTGATACTTTTGATTCTTTGATGCCCCAAGGTTTTTGCATGTGCTATTCCTTCTGTTGAAAACATCACCCCCACATCCCAATTAGCACTGCCCCCTCCTTATCTTTTACATGTCAAACCTCATCATTTTTCTTGTCATGCATTTTTTAGAATCACTCTCCATTTACGTTAATTTTTCTACAGTGGAGAACACTCGGAGTTGCTTGCCTTATACAGTAACTGCCACAAGATATTATAAGTGTGTACTTGCCTGTGGTTCATATATACCATGGAGTTTTACTCAGCAATTAGAAAAAATGATATTTCAGCCTTTGAAGGTAAATGGATGGCTATGTAAGAAATTATGCTAAGTGAAATAAGCATAACCCAGAAAACCAAGGGTCAACTGTCTTCACTCATCTGTGGAGGCTAGAGCTAGACCCTGGCCATTGAGAAAGGAGGTCTATTAACATGTTTTAAATTCGGATATGGTGTAATGTCATACAACCACTGGCACTTGTAGAGATGTATTGGGAAGGGGGTGGGGATAAGGGGGGTAATTGGGGGGACTCTTGGGGGTAAATCTAATTTTCAGAATCTATATATATATTATATTATTTCATTAGAAGCTTGATTTTTTTCAACAAATAAATTTCTGAATAAAAAAATAAAATAAAACCCTTAAAAAAAAGATTTTACCTCACTCCAGTCAGAATGGCAAAGATAAGGAATATAAACAACAATAGATGCTGGAGGTTCCACACTGTTGGTGGAACTACAGACTGGTACAGCTGCTCTGGAAAGCATTGGAGACTCCTCAAAAAATTAGGTTTGATGCACCCTATGAACCAGCTATCCTTCTTCTGGGTATTTTCCTAGAGGAGTTAGAATCAGCACATTACAGTGATACAGCAAAATCAATGTTCATAGCAGCTCAATTTTCAATAGCTAAATTATGGAACCAACCCAGATGCCCCTCACTGGATGAATGGATCCAAAAACTGGTACATACACAAAATGGAGTTCTAGTCAGCTATTAGAAACAATGATATTGTGGCCATTGAAAGTAAACAGGCTCTTTTTCATGGAGCCTTGTAGGTGATCAGCTGCACCAAGATGAAGCTGAATATTTCCTTCCCAGCCACTGGCTGCAGAAACTCATTGAAGTGGATGATGAACGCAAACTTCATACTTTTTATGAGAAGCATAGGGCCATAGAAGTTGCTGCTGATGCTCTGGGTGAAGAATGGGAGGGGTATATAGTCCAAATCAGTGGCAGGAACAACAAACAAGGTTTCCCCATGAAGCAGGGTATCTTGACCCATGGTCATGTTTGTCTGCTACTGAGAAAGGGGCATTCCAGTTATAGACCAAGGAAAATTGAAGAAAGTGCAAATCTGTTTGGGGTCCTAATGTTGATCCAATAAGCATTCTCAACTTGGTTATTGTAAAACAGGGAGAGAAGGTTATCTTTGGACAGATACTACTGTGCCTCCTCGCCTGTGACCTAAAAGAGCTAGTAGAATCCACAAACTTTTCAATCTCTCTAAAGAAGATTATGTCCGCCAATATGTTCTCAGAAAATCCTTAAGCAAAAAGGTAAGAAACCCAGGACCAAAGAACTGAACATTCATTATTTAATTACTCCATGTGTCCTGCAACACCAGCGTCAGCATATTGCTCTGAAGAAACAGCATACTAAGAAGTATAAGGAAGAGGCTGCAGAATACGCCAAACATTTGGCCAAGAGAATGAAAGAAGCCAAGGAAAAATGCCAGGAACAGGTCACCAAGAGACGCAGTCTGTCCTCTCTGAGAGCTTCTACTTCTAAGTCTGAGTCCAGTCAATTTTTAAGAATAACAAATAAATAAGATCAGACCTCAAAAAAAAAAAAAAAGAAAGAAAAGAAAAAAGTAAATGGATGGCAATGGAAGAAATCATGCTGAGCGAAGTTAGCCAAGTTCAGAGACTCAAGGGTCAAATGTTTTCCTTCATTTATGGAGACCAGAGGAAAACACAGGCTTGGGTGAAAGATTGTCAAACTCATGCCTAGATCCAACAAAGGTGTAGCAACACATAATCTAGGGGAACCACGAGATGAGGGGGAGGAGCAATGTGGGGAGAGGGGAGAGGGAGGGAAGATAGAGAGGGATCTAGTGAGACAATCAGCAATGTAACATACTCTTTACCTCCCCCCCAGAAACCAAATAATACATATGCAATCATTTAATTCTGGAAAACTCAAAAAAAAATATATATAGACATTTATAGCTGTTAAAGGAGGGAAATATAGAAGAATCAAGAGACTGCAGTGTGGGTGATGTGGGAGGGACTCTGGATTTCGATCAAATACATATCATATTGTTACTTCATAAGCATTTATGATTGTATAATAACTCAACTTCTTAAAAAAATTATGTAAACACGCCCCCCCAAAAAAAAGAAAGAAAAAGAGCATGGTCTTTGCACTCAGGGACATGAGAGTTGAATCCTAGCTTTCTGTCATTATTATCAACAGTGATGATTCAACAACTTTAAATGCTTAACTCAAAGCATGAATATCTCTAGGAAATTTTCCCTCATCTACAGAAGAAAAGATTAATCCCTTCCTCCTTTGGACTCCTTAAACCTGCAGAGTATGCCTATATTTGTTATTGCTATATACCTAGGTCCAAGGACAATTGTCCATACTCAGTAAATATTTGATGAATAAATGAAAGAATGGTGAATGAATGATTTATTTTTTCTCTTCTTATCCCCCTCTGTACCTAATACAATGCCTGAAAAAAGGTGAAGCTCAAAATATCCATTGAATGAATAACCCATATCATCCCTATCTAAACTTGACCTCTTTCTTGCTGCTGCTTTTAAGTTTACTAGATAATAGTTTAAAAAAAAAAGAAAGAAAGAAGGACAGAGAGAGAAGAGAGAAAGAGAGAATCAATTTATCAGTTTTATTTAGCTTTTTATGTGGTCTTCATTGCTCTAACACTTCATTGTGTACATGGTGCTGGGATTTGAACTCACAACCCCGTGCATGCCAGACAAGTGCCACAATTGCTGAGCCACCATTCTGGCCCCTAGATAATAAGAGTTTTGTTATTTGTTTTTGTTTTTTAAAGAGAGAGAGAGAGAGAGAGAATGAATCTATTTTATTTAGCTTTACATGTGGCATTTGTTACTCTGAGACTTTGTTGTGTACATGGTGCTGGGATTTAAACTCCCATACTTGTGCATGCCAGGCAAGCACTGTAACTGCTGAGCCACCGTTCCAGCCCTAGATAACAGTTTTGGCAAGATTTTCTAGACACAGGAAAGTATTTCTTTGGCTTCAGGTAATCCAAGTATTTCTCTGGAGCAGGTGGACTAAGTAATAACAAAAATCAGATTGTAAGCAGGAGGCTATAAGAGAAAGCTGACCACCTACTTGGAATTGCAAGAAGGAAACAAGCTATGTGAGGCATAAAGACAGACATTTATAATTTTCTGAATTCTGGGCTTTGGAATGCATGATCATTCGAAATTTCTTGAAATGACATTGTTCCTTCTAGGAACTATGCAGGTCCAGCACAGAACATTATGATAATGACTAAAAGAAAAAGTATATGGATGTCACTGACTGAGAGAACCAGGCTTGGGCAAGAGCATAACATGTTCCAAAGAACTACCATCACAGGCAAACCAAAGTTTTCACAGGTCAATAAAGTATATGGACATGGTCCTAGCGGTATGGTTTCTAGAATGGAGGGAATCAACCTCCTTTATGTTTTTGTTATGGGAAAAATACATACAGCATAAACTTTGCTGTTTTAAACATTTACAAGTGTACAATGTGGGGACATCTAATATATTAACAGTGTTGTATAACCATCATTGCTATCTGGAATATATCTACATGATATCTAGAACATATCACTCCAAAAGTAAAATCCAAGCCCATTAAACACTCATTCCCTATTTACCTCCCAACCTTCCACCCCTTGGCAACCAGTAATTTACTCTCTGTGACTATAAGTTTATCTATTTTGCATATTTCAGACAAATAGAATCATAAATACGTAGCATTTTAGTGTAATTTTTTTAAAGAGAGAAGGACAGTGAGAGAGAAAGAGAAAAAATTTTTTTCATTTAGTTTTTCATGAGGCTTTCATTGCTCCAAGACTTCATAGTGTACATGTTGCTGGGGTTTGAACTCGCATACTCATGCATTCCAGGCAAGCGCCAAAACCTCCAAGCCACCACTCCAGCCCTAGTGTAATGTTTTTAAGGTTCATTCATGTATCAGGCTATCATTCCATTTTATAGTTGAATAATATTATTATTTAATCTTTGTCTCCACATTTTATTGGTGCATTATAGTAGATTATAGTTGTAAACATTGATGGTATTTGTTTCCTGTTGGTACATGGACACAATATAAAAATATAATTTGATTAACACCACTCCCCTGAATTTCCCCACTCCCTCCCTGTCTTCCACTCTTTGGTTTCTTTCTTACATTGATCTCCCTTTGATTTTTAGGAGATCCACACCAACCTTTTTCTTCCCTTCTCCCTAGCTTCAATGTATGAGACAAAACATACGAGCTTTAACCTTCTGACAATGACTTATTTCACTAAACATGATGGTGTCTAATATTTTACTGTATGATATACTCCATTTTGTTTATCCATTCATCCACTGATGGACATTTGGGTTTTTCCACCTTTTGGCTATTGAGACTAGAACTGCTATGAACATTCATGTTCAATTTCAACTCCTTTGGGTACATATCTAGAGGTGGAATTACTAGATCATTTGGAATTCTATGTTCAACTTATTAAGAACCACCAAATTGTTTCCCATAAAGGCTATACCTTTTCTATGTTTCCACCAGCAATGTATGAGGTTAGCCTCCTCTTTTAAAATACCCACATTAAAACCACTTTAAATAGTTTTACTCATCCTTGCATTAATTTCTATTAGTAAGGTACCATTAGCATATTTTTTTAAAAGAAGAAAGTAAGACTGAAATTCAGTAACTTGTTAAAACTCAGGTCTCTGTGATTCTATGGTTATAATACCTGGACTTTGGATCACAAACTAAGGCTTCCTTTCAAGCTCATGGCTACTCTGGTACTTCTAAATGTGATATATTCCTGGTTCTGCCTGCCTGCGTCCTATCTTAGCAACCTGCAGAACTTTCAGAACATTCTATTATTTTTATTCAATACACTGGGTATTTTCACAGGTAGTATTAGATTTAATTACTGTTCCATACATGGAAATATTGAGGTTAAGAGATCATAACTATTTTATTCAAAGTATTACAAAAGTAGCAGCACAGAAGAGTTTGGTGAAGTCAAAACAACTGCTTTTTATACTAGAAAGATCTGTGAAATGGTAGGTGGTAACTAAATTCAATGGATATCCCAGTATCACCTTTATATATATTTAGAAATCATCAGGTTAGCTTTTAAACAAACTTTTTGTGGCAGCATAATACTTCTTACAAAGAAAATCTCATAGAGGGGAAATTCTGCTTTTGGCCAAATTGTGTACCAGGGAATAGATTTAATCTCTTGACTTAAGCGTCTGTAAAACTGAACCAAACACATGAAACAATTGCTTTCAGAAACTGGTAAAAAGATAGGAAAGACCAGTGACCTGAGAGAGAATAAACAAACATTTTAAGCTCATGCTTACCCAGATGATTGTCTAGAGACAGTTTCTATGACATAGCACAAGAGTTTAATCAGGGTATATCCTAGAGATTCCCCTCAGTTAAGAGGATGAATTGGAAGTTCAGATAGGGCAAAGATACTAGAGTTCACAAGGTCCTTTCAGATCTTCACCAGAGTATTGATCATTATGTGAGTATGTACAAACTAAACAAGGTTAGGGAAAGAACCATTAGAAAGGTGTAAGCAGAGAAAGTCTCAAGAGTTCCCATGAAGCTGAGTTTACATTATGATGGTTTATTTTATGTGTCAACATGTAGAGCTGTTTGGATGAGAGTAACATTTAAATTGGTGAACTGTGGTTAGAATATATACTTCTACATAATGTTGGCAAGACACATCTAATAAGTAAAGCTTAAATAGAACATAAAGACCAGCTTCAGTGACCAAATAGGAATTCTCCAGTATGCTATCTTCAGACCAGAAAATCACCTTGGCTCTCCTGGGTCTGCAGACTGCTGGCCTTCACACTGGAAATGCACCATCAGTTCCTCTGGGTGTCCTGGGTTTGGGCCCACATGGCAGATTTGATAACCTTCATAATCAGATAAGTTCTGTTTCTTTACAGAATCTAATGAATATACCAATACTGCCATATTAAAAGGTATTGAGATTATATATATATATATATATATATATATATATATATATATATTTCAATGTACCTATTTGCCTGAAAAGAGATGGTGTTAGTCAGCTTTTCATAACTGTGACCAAAATACATGAAAAGAACAACTTAGAGGAAAGATTTATTTTGGCTCATGGTTTCAGAGGATTCAGTCCATAGTTGTTTAGTTCCAACATAGAAACATCATGGTAGAATGGCATGGCAGAGGAAAGCTTTTTACCTCATGGTAACTGGTAAGTAGAAATAAAGTTAGGAAGGGGCCAGGGAAAAGATTAACCCTTCTAGGGCATGTCCCAGTGATCTACTTCCTCCAACTGGGTTCCACCTCTTAGTAGTCTCTCCATGTATCAATGATAAGGTCAGAGCCCTCATGAGCCAATCATTGCCTAAAAGTCCCACCTCTGAACTTTGCTCCACTGGTGTCTATGCTCTTCATTCACATGAAATTTGGGGAGATAATCTAGATCCAAACCATCACATGGTAACAGAAAAATAGGCCTCATTAATGCCTGCCAAATATGTTTATATTTCTTAGTATTTGTCTTATAACATTTTCTCTGGTCTGGGAAAACAGAACTGTCATATATATTATATCTGGGTTTAAATTTGAAAGAAAATTTACTGTAGTTAATGAAGAAATATCTCTGGCAACAAATTCATGATCTACTTAATGTAGCCTGACTCTCAGGAGCTCCAAAGCCTCCCATGTTGTCCATGAATTCCCAGACAGCTTTTGGTTCTTCCTTTAAGATTTTTCTCATTTTAGCACTAGGTCCCAGAAACATCCCTACTGATCAGGACCCCTATCTAAACAATCTCTCTGACTATTGTCTACTGAGATACTCTATTACTTATCAAACTCTAAGGAATTTCTCTTTCACAAAGATGAACTCTTCTTTCTTATCTTTGTTTCCATGACACCAGATAGTAAATTTTGCTTCTACCTGCTTTTCCCTTCTCCAGCTTATTTATGGATTCCCATTCCATTGTCTCACCTTTGTGAGACCCTCTCAGTCGTATATTTCTCTCATCCACCATAACTTATATTAAATAACATTTATAAGTTGACCATTGCCATTATAGCTCAAGTTCAACTCTCTTGAACTTCAGAACTTCGTACCTGTATCTAACTATTAGACTTTTCTCCTTGAGTATCTGTATTAGTCAGCTCATACTGCCATAAAAAGTACCACAGACTTGGTGACAAAAACCATAGAAATTTATTTTCTTGCAGTTCTGGGTGCTAGAAGTCCAAGACTAGGGTGCCAATACAGTTCAGTTTTTGTAAAAGCTGTCTTCCTCGCTTGCAGATATCCACCTTCTTTGCACATGAACATGGAGAGCAAGCCCTCTGGTGTGTCTTCTGATTCTTATAAGCAACTGATATATATAACTGATCTTACCAGGAGGGTTCCACCCTTGTGATCTCATATAACCTTAATTGCCTCCCAGTGATCCCATCTTCAAGTGCCATCAAATTGAGGATTAGGACTATGAATTTGTGATGAACACAAATATTCAGTTCATAATGGAGTACCATATACATTTCAAACTTACACATCCAAAACCAAATCTATCATGTCCCTCCAACCTGATCATCCTTTGGTGTTGTCTCATGAAAGGGCACTTAATGCTCTCAGTTGTGCCAGGAGGAAAAAAACTAGGGTCCTTCCTGGTTTTATCCTTCCCTACTTCCTCATTTTCTACATTTAATCTTTAACCAGTTTCTACTTTTTATTTCCTAAATTAGTTCACAAATGTATTAGTCCTTTCCCCTAATGAGATAATTATCTTATCTTGCCTGGATAACTACAGTTACCTCACTTTCGTAGGGGCTGGAGCGGTGGCTCATCGGTTAAGGAGCTTGCCCAGCATGTGCAAGTACATGGGTTCAAACCCCAGTACCACATACACAACTAAGTGTCAGAGCAATGAAAGCCATGTGAAAAACTCAATAAAAATTGATTATCTCTGTCTCTCCCTCCCTCTCTCTCTCTCACTTTCTCTCTTTAAAAACATAAAAACAAACAAACAAACAAGACACTGGAGACAAATAACCTGGAATGAAATCTCAGCTATACAACTTCATTGTATCAAGGTTCTCTAGAGAAACAGAACAAGAGGATACATATCTCACAGAAAGCCAAAGGGTTTTAGTTGTTTGTTTTAATAATTAATAAATAACCAATGATTGCCATGTTGTACATGCAGTCTGCACCCCAAGAATAGCATGGCCCACTTTACCTATAAGTTAATTTCTTGACCTTGGTTGAATGAAACATAGTTGAGCATAAAGAAGTCTATATTGTGATTACCAATCTCTTCTCTTACCTTCTTGCTTAAAGTCTATTCTAGGATTTAATTTTCATCCATCTCAGGTCAGTCATAATAATGCACAAGCTCATTTTAAAGCCCATGTTCCACATCATGTTTCCAAACCCCTGTCTAATGAAACTTCCTCCCAATTCCTTCAAAATTGAAAACCTTGCTGATGATGCTCTACTCCTGACCTGAAGTGGCCTTCTTTTCCATTCTTCTGATCACTTTATTGAAATTCAACTCATTCTTTCAAACCAAGTTCAATATTTCATCTGCACTGCAAAGTTCTTCCAGTTCTTACACTGAGAATTAATTACTACCTTCCACAGAACTCTGTGTCTCTCTACATACTGTCCTTTTAACTGTCTTATAGTAAAGCTGTTTATGTTAATCTACCCAATAGATAAGAACTCCTTCTGGGACAGAACCATACTTTATTCATTTCTATTTCCTTATCACCTAACTTATGACTTGGCACATAGTATGTGCTTATAGAAACTTGACAAAGTAAGTTGACCTGATTTCTTTTAAAACTTTCTCCAATAATTCAGGCTGGAAATTACTCCTACAGTTTAAAACAATGAGTTTACTGTCTAAGCTAATAAATGGGCAGAAGATGGAGAAGAGGACTCACTGACAAAATGCTAGAAAATAGAACATAATATTACAACTGAGAAAAATGAGCATATTCTTAAATAATTCTGAAAGAAGAGAGTAAACAGGTTAATAACAGGGAAAACCAGAAGGTAACTGCACAAAACACTTCAAAGCAAACAAATGTGTTTGGCTTTATGCTAAAAGAAAAAAAGAAAAAGAGAAAGAAAGAAAACATGTACCATAAGGAATGTAATTAAATGTGGTCCTAGGGAAATTTCACAAAATAATGAAATGGAAAGTAAGATGAAAAATTTTAGGTACTATTATGCTCCATGAATTTTGCAAAGTAATTACTTAGCTTATCTAACTTATCTATAATATCTTGATATTATAGTTATTTTTATTGCTTCATGAAGATGGAAATTGATATTTGGAAATATTAAATAATTAGTTTCCAGGACTAGAAAGTCAAAGATCCAGGTTTATAGCTAGTTCTGTTTGAAATCAGGGGTAAGACACTATCAAAGGAAAATAAACCCCGGACTCTTTGTAAGGGAGGGAAAAATACTCCAAGACCATTTGTCTTTTACAGGTTAATTAGATATATTTTTTTAATTAAGAAATTTATTTGTTGAACAATTGAACATACTTCCAATGAAACAATATATTTATATTCTGAAAATTAGATTTACCACCTAAACCCCCAATTACCCACCCTTGTCCCTCCTCCCCTCCCCACTTCTTCCCAATACTTCTCTATGAATGCCTTAGGTTGGATGTCACTACATCTTTTCAGGGTTCATTAGATATTTAAGGTTAGCTCCTCATGTCCCTCTACGTGGAACGCCTTCTGGAAACCCTGTCTCAATTTAGATTGTGTTCTGAACTGAAAGCATGTTTTTATATTTATATTATAAATATATTTCTCAAAGTCATAAAACAATATCAATAGGTATCAGATGCTAAGTATTAGCATGAATCAGGCACCATGCTGGTCCCTTTAGACGTTTCATTTTTTAATAATTTTTTTTTTTTTTTGTATTTCAGCATTTTCCAAAGTACTGATGGGTCTGAGTTAAGTGGGTAGTTTCCCTAATAAGTCAATGCTCGATCACTCCAAAGAATTTTAGGTTTCCCACAAGTGTTTATTCCCATTTTTTTTTCTTTCAGCATTTAGCTTCTTTGGGGTCAGAACCTGAGCACTGGTTGAAATCAAGGGACTTTGATGCTTTCTCCACAACCTAATGGCATCACTGCACTCCAGGCTGCTAGTCACCTATACCATTCCCAACCACAACCTCCTGCCTCAGATATGCTCATGCAATTGCCCCTCACTAGTCTCGTTCCAAAGCCTCTCATTTCCTGCCTTGGTAAAGATACCCTGAGAGACCTCTCTGTTAAAATACAGGAAAGGATATAATTAAAATAGGGGGAGAGAATGAGTCAAATACAGCTCCCGCCCTCATAAAATTTAGTTAAGTAGGAATTATTCTTGACTCATCTTTTTCTAAACACCATTTACTTCTAAACACCACTCTCCCATCGACTACATGTTCTGAATAGTGTTTAAACCCAAACACTTGGTTCTATCTTTACTGTCACTGGCACTGAGTAGGCTATTTGAAAAATTTTCTCCATAAGTTTCAGTCCTCCATTTCATTCTTTACACAAAATGAGAATGTTATTACAGTTAACCATGTCATGCCCAAACTTAAACCTATCAAATAGCTAATTTCCCAATAACTAAAAAAATCAATTTTAAACTTCTTACTGAAATGCTCTGGTAGGCAATTCTATTTCTGACTATTTCTATTACTTTATTCTCAAACAGCCTCTCTCTCCTTCCCCAGGAGAAAATCATTTTCTTCCATCAAACTACTTGTGTGTTTATTTGTACATGAACCATGCTCTCTCATGCTTCTGCATCTTTGCATATGCTATTTCCATAGCCTACAAAGCAGCTACTCATTCATAAAACTATTTCTGAGAAACTGCTGCTTGCTAAGGCCTGTGAGAAAAATTATTTGCTTTAGATATTATACTTGCCCTTAAGAAGGTTGTCAGCAGGTAGCAGTTCCCAAGAATTCTCTCCCCTGGTTTCTGCATATGCTTCATGTGTCTTGCATATTCAGTTGTAAAAAGCACCATTTATCCTTTCCCATGGCACCACTGCTGTCAACTGGACAAATGAATAAAACTTCTCATGGGAGGTGATTTCTCAGAATTTTTTTTTTCTTCTAAAGGCCACTTTTAACCACCTTGAAGGACTGCTTTAAAAGTCATCGTGCCCTTTTATGCCTTCCTGCAGGACAAAGAAGCCCAGAGCTTATCTACATGTAGATGTTCTATTAATACATAATGACTCTTAGGACAAGGACGAAATGGAGCTGCATTTCCTTTTTGGACATTTCCAACAAAACTGAAGAAGGAAAATGGCCTCGTCTTAATGAAAGAGGCTGCTCTTGGGATTGTGTTTAAGGGAAGGTTACAGAAGCAATCTTTGAAGGAATATGGGCAAAGCACAATTTATCATTTCTTTCCAGGAAAGTGATTATCAGGAGAAAGGTAGCTTCAAGGCCAGCTCTGCCCTGTTTCACAAAAGATTCTGTTTACATTTCAAGAAAGGATAAGAAAAAAAAGCATTCCCCTCAATGAGCCCATTTTATACAATGCCTTCTCTGCCTTTTCCAGACAATCTGACCCTTATTCCTTCTAACGACATTGCCTCTCCTCAGTGCAGACCCTTAGACTGTCCAAAAACAGAAATATCTCCCTTAAGATCCCATTCTTACTCCCCAGAAAAGATCTAAAACATGAATTTAGTGTGTTACTTCATTTATTTGTTCACCCATGCCTCTCTAGATGGTGTAAGAGAAAGTTTAAGCTCCTCCACATGGAATTTAAAATCCTTTACAGCCTCATGCTGTGGTTCATGCCTATAATCATAGCTACTGGGGAGGCTGAGGCAGGGGGCTCTCAAATTTAAGACTAGCTTCTGTAATATACAGAGAGCCCATCTCAAAAATTTAAAAAAGTAAAAATAAAAAGGATTAGAGATGTAGCTCAGTGGAAGAGTGCCCCTGGTTCAATTCCCAATATCAGAAGAAAAAGAATTCTCTACCTCCTAACTCCACCTGCCTCAGAAGACTCCTCCTTGTTACGGGCTCCAGACATAGCACTATTTGGTGCCCCTGTACCCACTATTCCACATCTTTATACTATGATGTTATTGCCTGTCCCTAGAACCCCTTATTCCTGTCATTTCCTACTTCCTTAGTCTGCTTCTGTCCTAGGAGGCTGACCTGTACACACTACGTCATGTGTGACACCTTATTCTCCTTTTTCCTAATTGGATTTGGCCAATGGAAAGAACTGGGCAGAAATTGGAGGACAAGAGGTAACAGAGGTTGGGATATTTATTTAGTCTCTCCCTCTTACAATTACCACAGAAAGGTGATGTTAGCTACAGTTTTTGAAGAATTCTAACACCTGATTCTTCTCCTTATTCCTTCAGTCTTCAGGGTGAGAATAGCTTTTGCTATTGCCAATTCTGAATGCACGTCCACCATGATAATTCTCTTAAATCCACATTCATCTTTGTAAACAGTCTCTTTATCAAACTCTTTGATATTACCTGTTCAGGTATGCCATCTGTTTTCTGCTAAGAATCTGATTTAACAAAACTTTTCAATCTAGGTAATCCTTATCATTTCTTAAGATACATTTAAGAGAAATCGCCTCAGGAATCCTTAAGGGTAGATTACAAAGTCACTTAGAGATCTGTTTTCACAGATCCCTACATGTATTATTATCAGATACTTACCATATTGGATTTTTAACTGTCATGATAAAATATAAGTTCCATGAGAGCAAGTACCTTACCCATATTGTTCATGCTATTTATCCAGAAATTAGAATGGTGTCTGGTGCACTGTAAATGTTCCATAAATGATTGAGACTGCTTATTTGAAAGAAAGAAGTTTGCATTATCTCTATATTCTCTAAATCTGACTCAGAGAAGATATCTCATGAGTACTACTTTAAAAAACAAAATAAAAATTTCAGGGTATATATGGGAGATAAATAAAGAAAATTTGCTTGGTAAGAGAATATAAATCAGCTATATCTCATACAAACACCCACTTTTCCCCATCTCAGGGGAGTTTGAGCTAAAGTAGAGGAAGCATTTAGAAATGAATGAGACAGAATCATAAGGCTAGGAAAATCAGGACAGTAGTTCTCTACTATATATCTTCTATGTTCGAAGCTCTGCATTAATGACATTGAAATAATAATTACCTCTTTTAATCTTCCCAGCAACATGGCAAGACTTATATTATTATCTTTGTATTACCAATGAAAAAATTAATTTCATAAATGTTAAGAACTTACAAAACTATGAGTATCTGAGTACACATAGTAGTCTTTTTTCTCTCAACATAAGGAAGAATATTCAGGCTGTTAAGAACTGTGAAGGATCTTTCACCTTGTAAGCTAACAGAATTACCTGCCATAGTTTCACGAATACCAGCAGATGATTCAAGACTCCCAAGTCACAGACAAAAGACCCATGGCAATGTCAGTAGCTAGCATTATCATTTTTTACACTGGTTCTCTGAGTCCCAATCCCCATAGGACAATGCAAAGAATGCCAGGTGATGATTGCACAGAGTGGGTAGCTTTATGAGTGAGGAAACTGAACTAAGAGAATTCAAATCTTTTTTTTTTTTTTGAGAAAGAAAGTGAATCAATTTAATTTATTTTTTCATCTATTTTTTTGTTTGACACTTAGTTATATATGTGGTTCTGGGGTTTGAACCCAAATCCGCTTACATGTCAGGCAAGTAAGTGCTCTACCACTGAGCCACAACTCTTGAGAATTTAAATCTTTTATACTACATAGTAAGTACCTGGGTCTAGAGGAAGACAGTAAATATATCTTCCAAGGAAGGCCACTATACAAACATACTGAAAACACAGTTTGAAACAAGAACATTCAGCTCCATGCTTGTCAGACACACAAAAAGCCAAATTTATACACACACACACACATACACACACACTCCCAAAGTAAACCTCCTCTCTGGTGTCTCCTTTAATACTTGCAGTGTCAAGATTTCACCATTTCTTAAGGTAACCAATCCAATCAGATGCTACTTTTGGTTTTATGAAATTATTCTAGGTTACTTGAGAATAATAAATGCGATGAGGTATTGTTCAAAGCTTCTATTCTCTCATTGCTTCTAGTGCTTTAAGATTAGCTGAGCATCATTTAAGAAGAGTCAGCTATCTATAAACTTCCAGGGGGATTCTGGTTGCCTGGTATTAAAAGTTCATTCACTAAGGGCCCAAACTTATGTACCCTGAGTCTTTCCTACAAGGACTCTTTAGAAGAATCAGGGTTTTTTTTTTGTTGTTGTTGTTGTTGTTGTTATTGTTTTTGTTTTTTTGTTTGGTTTTTTGTCTTAGAACAGAAGACCCCATAAAAGACACAGAATATGGGAGGCACAGAAGATTCCAGAAGAGATCATGCAACAAAATCAGAGTGAAGAGACCAGCAGAAAACTATCAAAAAGTTTCAGCTGGCTACAGAGCAACTACTTAGAAATATCCATCAGGTATAATGAAATTTGAAGTTGCAGAGTTGATTCATGATGAAGTTACAGATTTCATATATGATAAAAGGGACCATGTTGTCCAAGTAATTATTACAATAAAGCTTCTGTAAGGCAATATCTAGTAAAACCATGTTCCTCATACATTTGCTTACAGTACTTACAACTGAATACGGCAAGTGATACTATTATTTCATCTTCATTTCATGGAAAAGGAAACTAAGGCTCAATGAGGTTCAGTAACCAGCCTAAAACAAAGTGTTACAGCCAGAACTCTAGCTGTAAAGTATGTTTTCCCACTAAATAAAAGAATATAGAGAACAAATATTTTAGTTATCTTTTGCATCACTGTGATAAAAATATCTGACGAGAACAACTTAGAGATGAAAACTGAAGATATAGTCTTCAGGGCACATCTCCAATGACCTATCTCCTCCAGTCAGGCCCCATCTGCCTACAGTTATCACCCAGTCAGCCCATTCAATCTCTGATGGACTGATTTGATTAGAGCTCTCACAATCCACTCATCTTACCTCTGAATATTTCTGCATTCATGGGATCTTTTATGGAACACCTCATAACTAAAACATAACAGCAAAGGAGAAACACAAACTCTAAGAAGGAGTGCAACGGAAGTTAGTGAAGTCATGGAAAGAAAAATAAGAGAGGTATATAACTGGTAATGGTTGTAGATCATAACATTTTATATAAGCATCTCAAAGCCAGGAAGTACACTTGCTCACCATTATTTTCCTAAAGCTTATTATTGAGCCACACAGTGGGAGCTAAATAAAGATTTAATGAACGAATCAAGTTATCCAAGCCATTACATTTTCCTCAACTAATTTTTTTCTAAATATAGGTTAATAACTAACACTGATCGTTTTTATGATGAAAACACTTAGAAACAAGTACATGGATGTCATTTTGGTAAATAAAGATAAGAATGTGGAAGATTTTATTTCAGCTATTCATTTACTTGACAAGAATTTGAGTTCCTTCACTGTCACACTGCTGGTGGGACTGCAAACTGGTTCAGCCACTATGGAAAGCAGTGTGGAGAATCCTCAAAAAATTAGGGATGCAACCACCTTACGACCCAGCTATCCCACTCCTGGATATTTTCCCAAAAGAGTTAGAATCACCATATTATAGTGATGTGGCTTCATCAATGTTTATAGCAGCTCAATTTACTATAGGTAGATTATGGAACCAACCCAGATGCCCCTCACTCAACAAGTGGATACAAAAACTTTGGTATATATATATATACACACAATGGAATACTACTCGGCCATTAAAGAAGACAATATTATGGCTTTTGAAATCAAATGGATGGAGATGGAAAGAA
>PVKS010001234.1:97595-149006 GCA_004027875.1 Aplodontia rufa
GGGGGAGGGCTTAGGAAGAATATCTAGGAGACTGGAGGGTGGGAATGTGGGGGAATCATCTTAGAAGGATATCTCTGACCTCCACGAGATACCCACTTAACTCAGGGGGTCTTCTGGGGGAAACAACAACATGGGAAACCCAAACTGGGCATCCATGACATGGCATTAGCCTTGGATAACTAAGTATATGTACATTTGTTCTTGATTGTTTAACAATGTTTTCCCCTCAGATGTAACTCCATATTCATCTAATAAATAAATTTTTAAAAAGTCCAGTAAAAAAGAAAAGAATTTGAGTTCCTTTTCTATTGTAGGTAGCTTGATTACACTATACTCAGCAAATAAAATAAAATTTCTTGCTCTTGAAAGTAACTTGAGTGAGGACTGGAGTGGTGGCTCAGTAGTTACAGTGCTTGCCTGGTATGCATGAGGATGCAGGTTTGAACCCCAGCACCACATACATAATGAAGATTTGGAGCAACAAAAGCCACGTGAAAAACTAAATAAAATTGATTCTCTCTTTCTCTGCCTCTCTCTCTCTCTCTCTCTCTCTCTCTCTCACACACCCTGTCCCTCTCTCTTAAAAAAAAAAGTAACGAGTGAAATGCTATTTTATTAGATGCTAGATAAGAGCAATTACTTTATTTAGTTATAGGAAATTTAAACTACGAGCTTATTTTCAATCTGCATGTCCATATCTTCTTCTGATTTGTTTTACAAATCATTTCTAAATTTTACCTTCTCTGATGTCTTCTCACAAAAGAATTCTTACTGGGGTTGTTTCAGGAAGTTGAGAAGATCCAGAGATAATAGAATCTAGACTCTAGGTAACAGATTTTGATGAGCTCGGAACTGCCTCTCATATCAATTTCTTGTGAACCTACATCAATAGATTTATGAGTAAGTGGGGAAAGGAATATAAGTAAATAATACCATAGCCAAAACCCTTGGGACCTAAACAGCTTTAGAATTCAACTTAAAAATTATTTTTAACTGTTTCAATACATTTAACTTTAATATTTTCAGTGACTGCCATGGCAATAGCAAAAATAAAAAACATTAATATTTCCATACCAAAATATATGAATACTCACACCAAGTGGAATGAATAGAGTATTACCTACTCAAACAAGTAAGATTTTGCTATTAAATTTAGTTTGACATAACACAAAGATCTACCTGTTAGGATTTCAAAGTGTTAAGTGAGGACTTGTGACCATATAGTAACTAAACAATAAGAGGCTTCACTGAGTCACAATATAAACAGAACTGTACTGCCACATACCAAGGCATCTGTACTTCTGACTATATCTCAGTCTGGTTTCCTCCAATCCCTTCTGCAGTGTTGCCACAGAAATTTCTGTAAACTTAAAACCTGACATTGTCAGTGATAGAGGCTGATGGGTCTATCTAGAGGATAACATTTGGCCTAGAATACCTAGGGATGATGAGAATTTGCCAAAAGTTTCACAGTCAAGATGGGGAAACCAAAGATCTCTAGACATTATTTCTAGGGATCATTCCACTAAACTGTGTTAATTTGGTTTCCAGTTGCCATGCCTTTCAAATATTCACTGTAACCTGTTTAGCCCTTATTCACCTCTCCTTACTTAAGCTGTTTTAAAATTCTTTCAGTTCCTTACATTTTTTTCCTTATCTTTCACCTGTCTTGATTCTCCTTTTCCTTTATATTTTCCCTTACCTTTCCCCTTTTCATCTTTGGCCCTTTATTTTAATTCATAGTGATATAGTTTATGGATTTGAGCAAAAGGATTTGAGGCCAAATCACTTAGATTCCAAAATTTGTTCTTATATCTTGACCTTATATATACATCTGGCTAGACCATTTGTGCTTAATATTGACCTTACACGATAGGTTTATTTGTGCCTCAGTTTTGCCATCTGTAAAATAAAAACAATACCTAACCCATAAGGTAATTTTGAAAGGCAAATATTGAAAAGTAATAACACAGTTTAGCTGCATTTACTATTAATTAATTCAGTCAACAAATATTTACTACATTCCATGTGTTATACACTGTCGTATAACCTTGGTATATAATGATGGAGAAGAAAGACTTAGTCTCTGTTCTCACAAATATCAAAAACCCTGTTGTTTTAGCCTGAAATACTTAATATCCTCTCTCTCATTTTTCAAATCTCAGATTAAGCCTTACTTCTTCCAAGAACAATGGGAATGCTCTTCAGAGTGCCCCTACCATTCCATCTCTGTCTCTTCATAATAAGGTTCATGGCACTTGATTCTAGAAGTTTGCTCATTTGTTTCTCTTTCCAGACTGTGAGCTATTTGGTGGGGTGGGGGCATATATCTGGATCTATGCTTGTCTCAGTGCCTGGAAGGCAGTAAAAGCTGATGAAATATCCTATGAATTAATGAATAATGGCTGGATCTAGAGAAGAAGGGAGGAAGAAAGGCAGGTAGGCAGAGAGAGGAAGAGAAGTGAGTAAAGAAGGAAGGACAGACAGACTACATTTTCATTTCTCTTGGGTCATAGGGTAGATGTATGATTTAAATAACTATGTTCTTTTCAAAAGTAATTGTGCCATTTTACATTCCCACTGACAATGAGAGTTCCTATTGTTCCAAACCTTTCCAAATAAATAAATTTATTTTTAATTGACACACAAAACATAAAAATGTTACATACCAATAGACTACCGCATGATGTTTCACTAGATATACATACATTGAATAATGTATGTATAATCAGATTAAACATATTTATCTCCTTAAACAATTATCATTTATCATTTCTTTATGGTGAAAACATTCAAAATATATTTTGCCTTTCTGAAATGTACAGTGTATTATCTATATTCATCCTATTGTGCAATAGCATAACAGAATTTCTTACATCTATATAGCTGTAACTTAGTACTCATTGATCAACCTCCCACATACTCTTCCCAGCCTCTGTTAACCACTTTTCTACTCTCAACTTCCATGAGATTAACTTTCAGTAATTGTCTTTATGTTCCTGGTTTGTTTCATCTAGTATAGTGGTCTCTAGCTCCACCCATGTTGCCACAGATGAAAGGATTTTGTTCCTTTCTATGACTGACCAGTATTCTACTGTGCATATACATGTACCATATTTTCTTTATCCATTTACCAACTGATGGAAATTTAGGTTGTTTCCATTTCTTGGCTATTATGAATAGTGCTGCACCAAACATGGAATGCAAATGTGTCTTTGACAGAATTATTTGATTTCCTTTTGATCTATAGCCAGAAGTGGGACTGCTGGATCAGATTGTAGTTTATTTTCAATTATTTTAAGGAAAGTTTCTTTGGAAGGTATGAGAAGAACATCATGCTCATACCTCTCCCTTCCAACACACATTCCAAATCAAAGATTACTAAAGTTTGTGGATGTGAGCAATGTGGTGGCCTTTTGAGACTGCACAAATGTAAAAATATTCATGCCTTGGTGTGGTATCAAAGTATCAGGGACCTAAACCAAGGGCCTTTGGGCATTTTGACCATCAAATTCTTACTCTGAAAGGTTTAGTTAAGCAAATTATATTCCATGATTTCATAATTATGTCAAAAGGAATCCTAAAGATATGTGTAATTAAAAAGAACCAATAAAAATTGAATGTTCATTTCACAGTTTTATAATCTCCATATTATATGTTACTTTTTTTTAAGAGAGAAGGACAGTAACAGAGAGAGAGGGACAGAGAGAATCAATGTTTATTTAGTTTTTCACATGGATTTTGTTGATCTGACACTTAGAGCTGTGTACGTGGGTGCTAGTGTTTGAAGCTGTGTACTCGCACACACCAGGCAAGCGCTGTAATCGCAAAGCCATTGCTCCAGCCCCTTAGGTGTTCATTTTAATCACAAATTATTTACACTTCTTTCCCTCTGCTAAGTTGGGCTAACCCCTGAGCATATTTCTGACAATTGCCCTCTGGTGAACCCTTTGAACCCTGGTTCAAAGTCCAGGGTTTGGCTTTGAATGAGTTGTTGGAAGATATTGTGACATTTGTAAATGGTTTATGAATTCTTCTGAGTTAAGAGGAGGATTGCCAGTTTAGATTGAATGCATCAAATTGGACTTTTAAACTTATGTTCTTATAATATTTCTTTTAGCATTTATATATTTCAAGCACTGCCAATGTATAAAATTCTCATGATTTAAAAAAGGCTGTTAAAATATGTCACTTCTGCAAGGTGTGATGGTACAACCTGTAATCCCAGTGACTTCAGAGACTGAGGCAGGAGGGTCACAAGTTCAAGTTTACCTTAGCAACTTTGTGAGACCCTCAACAAGTTGACTCTGTCTCAAAAATTTTTTTAAAAAGTGAAAAGGACTGGTAAAATAGCTCATAGATAAGGCACCCCTGGGTTCAATACGAGCACACACACACAAAAGAACTACTTCAATGTTATTTTCTATTCTCTTCCATGATTCCCTAATTTTCAATCTACTTCTAAGAATCTATCACATATTGATTATAAAATTATAACCATATGTATTCTTAGCTCACCAATTAGTTGGCTGCTTTCTTAATAACATGGAATACTTTATTTAATGCAGCATGGAACAGACAGGTACAGAATGGGAGTCCATTCTTGTTTTGGGCTGTAAGTCTTGGTACAACATAGCAGCTTCCCTTTCTTCAACATCAGCACATTTACACTACAAAACAAATAAAAGTTCTCTAGCCATCAAGGCACTCAAGACTTTCATATGACAGTATCCAGATAGATCGACACAAAACCCTTCTAGTAATGAATAAAGAGGATGTCTTCACTGGGCTTTGAGAAATGACTGGCATTTCCTTTTTTTAAAATATATTTTATTCATAATGTATATAATAACAAAGATGAAAATGGTACACTTTAGTGAAAAAAATCAACATATACAAAGTAAATTATGTGAGAAATAAATGAAAGAATATCACAAGTCACTATCTCCATGTAAAATGTTAGCATAATTACTTCAGTTATTGACTGATAAAATAGGAATTAAAAAGAGGGGTGTGTTTCTTAAATTATTAAGTCATGGACTCTAAACATAGAATGAGCTTTTCCTCTCCAGGAAAAAACAGTCCTAATATCTGTTCTCTGTTTTATGGAATTCAGAAAACTCCTAATGTTGGGGAAATTTGGATGAATTTGCTACAAACAATAAATCTTCAAAAAATAAAACATTATTTTCCAACTGTGCATCTTGTGTCCTTTTCACAGAACTTATCAGTAATTTCAGTTTATATTTATTTTTAAGTGGGTCTATTTGAAAGATTATTTAGAATTAGGGTTTTTCCTGTTTAATAATAGTATATCCTGTGTTATCTACCCACCATTTTTTTTTTAGCTGTGGTTCATTTATACCATGGAATTTTACACAGCAATTAGAAGCAATGATATTGCAGCCTTTGAAGGTAAATGGATGGCTATGGAAGAAATTATGCTGAGTGAAATCAGCACAACCCAGAGAACCCAGGGTTGAATGTCTTCACTCATCTGTGGAGGCTGGAACTAGACCCTGGCCATTGAGAGAGGTGGTCTATTATCAGGTGTGTCAGGTGTTAAATCCAGATATCGTGTAATGTTACACAATCTAATACTTCTTTTAGAGATGTTGTGAGAAGGGGAAGGGAGGGATAAGAGTGGGTAACTGGGGGCACTATTGGGGATAAATCTAATCTTCAGAATCTATATACATTATATATTATTTTGTTAAAAATTTGTATGATTGTTCAACAAATAAATTTCTCAATAAAAAGAAATCCAGATAAGGTGTAATGTTACACAACCTAATTCTTCTTTAGAGATGTTGCAGGGAGGGGAAGGGAGGGATAAGGGTGGGTAATTGGGGGGGCCCTCTTGGGGGTAAATCTAATCTTCAGAATCTATATACATTTTATATTATTTTGTTAAAAACTGGCATTTCCTTTTATTTTTGTTTATCTCCTGATTTACACTTGACATTGTATTTGATACAAAATAGTACTGAAAGGAATAAACACCAAGACAGGATAAGAAATAGGTGGGTATTTTTGTTTATTTTTATATTGTTAAGATTTTAGCCTCTGCATCTTTTTATTAACCAAATGCAAATTAGAAGTTAAGCAATGCACCCAAGATTGCAAGGATAGTTCAACATACAACACTAAAAGAATGAAGGGGGGAAATATAATTATCATAACCAATAGAGAAAAGAGTGTTTGACAAAATTCAATATCCTTTCCTGATAACAATAGTCAACAAAACAGGAATAATACCACAACATAGTAAAGACCATATGTGACAAATCCACAGTTAACATCAGTGGTGAAACCTGAAAGTTTTCCCTCCAAAATCAGAAACTAAGCAAGGATGTCCACTCTTGCCACTTCTATTTAACATAGTACTCCTAGTCAGAGTAATTAGGCAAGAAAAAAAAAAGGCATCTAAATTAGAAAGAAAAAAGTAAAATTACTTCTGCTCTCAGAAAACATGATCTTATATGTAGAAAACCCTACAGGTGCCATTAAAATATCTATTAGAAATAATAAATTAATTCAGCAGATTTGAAGTATATAAAAATCAGCACTAAAAATCACCTGTGTTTCTATACACTAACAATGAACAAGCTGAAAAGGAAATTAAGAAAACAATCCCATTTATGATAATATCAAAAAAACACTTTAGAATAGTTTAACCAATAAGGCAAATAAATTATACACTGAAAATTACATTGCTGAAAAAAAGAAACAAATAAATGGAAAGCTAGTCTTTGTTCATGGATTGGAAGACTTAATATTGTTAAAATCATAAACCAGTTTATAGATAACACAATTCCTCTCAAACTCTTAATGGCATTTTTTGCAGGAGTAGAAAAATGAATTCTAAATCTTAAAATTTGTATGGAATATCACTGGATCCTAAATAGCTAAAACAATTTTGAGAAAGAAAAATAAAACTGGAAGCCTAACACTTCCTGATTTCAAAATATACTGCAGAATGAGATTGATCAAATATGCTATGTAGTAGTAAAGTATGACATAATGAATTCTACTATTATGCATAATTACAATGTAGTAATAAAATAATAAAAACACATTACAATGCTATAGTAATCAAAACTGTATGATATTAACACAGAAACATTTAGATAGATGGAATAAGACAGAAGGCCCAGAAATAAACTCTTCTATACAAAGTTCAATGAGCGTTCACAACAGTACCTAGGCTGTACAATGGAAAAAGCAGTTTCTTTGCCTACTGGTTTTGAAATTGGTATACTCATATGCAAACAAATGAAATTGGACCCATACTATACATAATATATAAATATTAAATCAAAATGAATTGAAGACCTAACTGTAAGACCTATAATTGTACTATGAAACTCGTAGAAGAAAACATGGGAAGAGTTTTATCATATTTGGTTTGGCAATTTTTTCTTAGCTGTGACTCCACAAGCACAAACAACAAAAGCAAAATTAGGTAAATGGGTCCATATTAAACTTAAAAACTTCTGCACAGCAGAGATAATCAGCAGAATAAAAAGGCAACATTCAGAATGAGAAAATATATGTAAATTATCCTTGACAAGGAATTTATTTTCTGAATATAAAGTGAACCTCTAAAATTAATAACACACAAAATATCTGATTCAAAAATGGGCCATAGACTTGAACTGAAAATTCTGAAAATAAGATATAGAAATGGGTAACAAGCATTTGAAAAGATGACCCACATTATTAACAGGGAAATGCAAATAAAAGCAATGAGTTATTACATAACATAATCATCACAGGGTATGAAAAACACGTCTAAAAGCTTTGTGTTGGCAAGGATGTTGAGAAACTGGATCTCTTTTATACTATTTTTTATTTTCAGAGAGAGAGAGAGAGAGAGAAAGAGAGAGTCAATTTTATTTACTTTTTCATCTGCTTTTAGCTTCTTCAACACTTAAATGTATATGTGGTGCTGTGGTTCGAATCTGGGTCCTTGTGCTTGCCAGGTAAGAGCTCTATCCCTGAGCCACCACTCTAGCCCCACTTCTATACTATTGATGGTAAATGCCAATGGTCTAGACTCTTGGCAAAACCTAAATGTCCATTGAAAAATGAATGGATAAAAAGGTGGATACACATACAAGGTAATATTATCTAGACTTAACAAATAAGGAATTCCTGTCACATGATAAAGCATGAATGAACCTGGAAGACATTATGCTAAGTGAAACAAGTCAGTTATATAAAGGTAAATATTGCATGATTCCACTTATATGAGGTATATTCATTCATTCTTATACTAGAAAATAAAATTGCAGTTGCCAGGGACTAGGAGGATGGAAAAAAAAAAGCGGGGGAGTTGTTCTAGTGGTATGTAGCTTTAGTTCTTTAAGATGAAAAACTTCTGGAGATCTGTTGCCTATAGTAAGCATATACTTAGCACTACTGTACTGTACACATAAAAGTGGATAAGATCATAAATTTCATGTTTTATACTTTTTATCACAATGTAGGTTGTTTCCATGTTTTATACTTTTTATCACAATGTAGGATGTTTCCACATATTACTTCTTATAAACTTGGGCAACAGTTTATCTCTGAAATTCTGCCTTTAATTAATTTGGATATATACTTAGAGGTAGGCTTGCTGGATCATGTGGTAATGCTTTTCACAATGTTTTTGAGGTAACTCCATAATGTTTTCTAAAGAGACTAGAGCATTGCCATCAACAGTACATACAGGTTCCATTTTCTCAAGTAACTGAAGATTTACTTTAAGAATGATATTATGGTTTAGATCTGAAATGTCCCCGAAAAGCTCATGTGTTGAAGACTTAGTCCCCACTACAGTTATATCCAGAGGTGTGACTTTTACAAAAGATTGCATCACAAGTGCTCTGACCTTACCAGTGGATTAATCCTTTTGATGGACTACAGGGAGGAAGTGCATACTGTAGGAAAATGGGGCATGAATGGAAGAAGCAGATCACTGGAGAAGAGCCCTTGGGAACTCTATCTTGTCCTTGGACCCTTCCTCTCCACTTCCACCTGCCATGACCTGAGCAGCTTTCCTCTGCCATGTTCTTCTGCAATGACATTCTGTCTCACTACAGGGCCAGAGCAATGGAATAAGTGAACTATGAAATGAAACCTCTGGAACAGTGAGTCAAAATAAATATTTTCACCTTCAAGTTGTTCATGTCAGGTATGGTAGACACAGCAACAAAAAGCTGACTAACAAAAATGATTAAAATATTTATTCTTTTTCACACCAAAGAAGTTCCAAACTCTCTAGGATGTATTTAGGATGGTTCCTATTATTTATTCCGAAATATGTACCTATACAAAACATTTCTAAATGAAACACATTAAAACTGTATTTAATGAGAATTTTCATGTTAAGCTTCTTTATTGTTTTTTTGATGTAGATTTATTTTAATTATGAGTTATAATATTAAAGGTTATATATTAAAAAGATATATCAACATTTGAAGGAGTCTTTAATCAAACATCCTTATATCCTTTGCACAATTTTCTAAGTAAAATTATTTTTAGCCTTAATGTGAAAAAAACCACAGGAAAAGAAGCTATAAATATTGCAGATAATTTTAGGTTTAAAGTTGCTTTCTTTTTATCATCATCACTCACAGCAAGGCATCTAAATATTTTTTATAAAAAATTTTCCTAAAATTTGTATATAAAACTATAAGCTAAAGGGGATGACAATATTCTATTTAGAAAAAATAAACTGGAACCTTTGTATTTGGGTTTCAAAATATAGCTTTGAAACACACATGCCAGGTATCTAAAGCATCTAGCTATTAATTGCATTGGTAATATCTATTAAAAATATAAAACATATGCCACTGTTTTGGTAATCTGATTCATGTTTTCCTCTTATGTATATTGTAAATTTAGACAATACCTGTTAATATTAATAGAGAAATATTAGCTAATCATAATAGCACCTATGATTTTTGATCCAATGATCTAATCCTATTTCTCATAGTTTCTAAATAATACAACAGAAGTAAAAATACCAAATATTATAATATATAAGAATTTTATAATATATCAGAGCTTTATGTATAAAGAAAAGGATATATATTATGTTGCCTACCTTTTTTTCAGGGTGGGGGGCAAATGATAATAAAATAACCCTCGTGCTCTTTCTAAAAGAAGTTTTTGATAATCATTTCCTTTATGCCTCACTTTTTTATTGAGAAATTTATTTTTTGAACAACCATACAAGTTTTTAACAAAATAATATAAAATGTATGTAGATTCTGAAGATTTACTCCCAAGAGTGACCCCCCTTTTCCCACCCTTATCCCTCCATTTTCCTTCCTACAATATCTCTAAATATGTATTAGGTTGTATAACATTATACCTTATCTGGATTTAACATATGATAATAGACCACCTTTCTCAATGGCCAGGGTCTAGTTCCAGCCTCCACAGATGAGTGAAGACATTCGACCCTGGGTTCTCTGGGTTATGCTGATTTCACACAGCATAATTTCCTTCATAGCCATCCATTACCTTCAAAAGCTGCAATATCATTGTTTCTAATTGTTGAGTAAAACTCCATGGTGTACATGTACCACAGTTTTTTGATCCATCCATCCAGTGAGGAACATTTGGGTTGTTTCCATAATTTAGCAATTGTAAATGGAGCTGCTATGAACATAGATATTGCTGTGTCACTATAATGTGCGGATTCTAAATCCCCTGGAATAATACCCAGGAGTGGAATAGCAGGATCATATCATGGTCTCATTTCTAGTTTTATGAGGATTCTCCACACTGCTTTCCAGAGGGGCTGTAACAGTCTGCAGCTCCACCAACAGTGTGTTAGTGTGCCTTTCTCTCCATAGCCCCTCCAGCATCTATTATTGTTTATTTTCTTCATTTTTGCCATTCTGACTGGCATCTGACTGATATCTTAATGCGGTTTTCATTTGCATTTCTCTGATTACCAGTGATTTAGAGCACTTTCTCATGTATTCATTGGGTTGATCAATATCCTCTGTTGAGAAGTTTCTATTTAGCTCTTTGGCCTATTTATTAATTGTGTTGTTTGTATTTTTGTATTTGAGATTTTTGAGGATTTTTGTAGATTCTGGATATGAGGCCCCTGTCAGATGAAAGTAGCCCAAACTTCTTTATTAAAATTTTGACTACTTTAAAGTTAGAAGATTTTTTAAAAACACTGACTGGGGAAAGAATCAGCCTGACAGTTTATAGACTCCTTTCATTCTGTCTTTTCATCAAGTATGATTCCATTGAGATTCTAAGTTTTGAACTAATAGATACCTAAACTGAAAAAGGCTGGTGTGTGCTGACAAAAATGTACTGATAATGTCAAAACATTAGAAACTTCAATAATCCTTAGTATTCAATCTTCATCAGTAGTTTTTACTACTCTATTTCTATGTTTTCAAAGTACTAATCTTAGTGATATATTAGAATTCCTTCCTGATATCAGTGCATCTATAATAAGCACTTCCTAGACTTTTGTGCCCATTATTAAGTTGATCATGTACATCTTTTCAATTTCCTAGAGTTTTCCATAAAGGTTCTAACAGGTAGAATTATAACGCTGTAAGTCATAAAGAGGTGAGGTGACAATATGAACAGAAAATGGATTTTAGAATAAAATATCTATATTTGAATTCTGCCTCTGCCGCTCAGTCTTGATCCATCACTGAGAATCAGTTCATTTTTAATGTGTACGTAAGAAAATGTGCAACATATATTGCAAAGACTAAACAAAACAATGCATGTAAAACAAATAGAACACTGCTTTACATTGTTAGGTTCTCAATTATGTTTAATACTGAGTTGACTATATTTTTATTACTATAAGTCAATATCACCTTCCTATGCTTTTTCCTAAAATCATCTAATAATTCTGTGAATACATGCATATGTATTTTACAGATATATATGTATTTTATGGTTCAGTGATAGGTATATGTTTTCATAAAGAGTCAGGTAGTAAATAGGTCCATAGGCTACACAGTTTCTGTTATAACTATTAAATTCTGACAAAGTTGTATGATAGCAACCCAATATGTATGTATATATGAATTCATAATGAATGAACATGATTGTGTTAAAGTAAAATTTTACTTACCAAAAAACAGGCAGCTGGCCTACGGCCATGGTTTGCTGGTCCCTGCTTTAACACTTTATAAATAATACATTTATATAACTTTGATCCATTTTTTCATCAACCTGGTGAAAGGCTGGTTCACTATTCTTATATCCATCTTATAAGTGAGCAGAAATAGAGACATGAATAGGCATGTCCAAGATTCTACTGTAGTAAATGTCAGGTTCAACACTCTATACTTTAATGCTGTCATTCCATGATTCTTTTAATTTTTTAATATTATTATTTTTGTGAGTGCATTATAGTTTTACATAACAATGGGATTATCACCAATACAATTTGTTCAATATCCCACCCCCCAACATCCCTCTACCTCCCTCCTCCCTTGCCTGATCCCTTGCCTTTCTTCTGGGTCCTATACTGTTCCTAAATAACCCAAATACAGTGACAAAATTCTTATACCTATAAAGACCATTTTTTATATATATGACTATAGTATATACAGTGACATTTGTAACTGCTTGGAATGTACCTTGCTTTATCTCAGTTCCAACATTTCCCTTTCTCCTCCCTTCCTATCACCTCTTCTTATTCTTCAAAATATTTAACAATGGGACTAAACTTTAACATCTTTGTGCCAGTATGCAGCATAGCTTGTTCAAATACCTTATGAAGTATCTTGCAACTGTATTTCATAAATATTAACATTTTGTATTTTTATTCTGTGGATCTAATACATGAGTTTGTCTACTTTACTCCCAAGCCTGGGTTTAGCTCCAGCCTCCACAAATGAGGGACACCATCCAGCCCTTGAATCTCTGGGTTTGGCTAAGTTCACTCAGCATGATTTCTTTCAACGCCATCTATTTACCTTCAATAGATGCAATATCATTGTTTCTAATAGCTGAGTAGAACTCAATGTATATATACATCAGAGCTTTTGGATCCATTCATCCAGTGAGAGGCATCTGGGTTGGTTCCATAATTTAGCTATTTTAAGTTTAGCTGCTATGAACATGGATTTTGCTGTGTCACTCTAATGTGCAGATTCTAACCCCACTGGGAAAACATCTAGAAGAGGGATAGCTAGATCATATGGTGGATCCAACCCTAATTCTTTGAGGTGTCTGCACACTGCTTTCCAGAGCGGCTGGACCAGTTTGGAATTCCACCAAAAGTGTGTTAGTGTTCCTATCTCCCCACAACCCCTCCAGCATTTGTTATTATTTGTATTAGTCATCTTTGCCAGTCTGACTGGAGTGAGGTGAAATCCATTCTATGATTCTTAATGAAATATGTTACAACATTCCATAAATAAGCATAGGTCAAAACATCTCCACAAGAGAGCAGGTTTCTGGATCATATCCTAATATGTAGCATCTAGAGTAGTTATGACCCAAACTTCAAGCCCTCTGAGACAATCTCTGCGTCCTACTAGTGAGTACCATATGACTATATGCATTCAAACAGAAGTTGAGTTCTCTCTGTCATGAAAATCACAGACGTGATCATGGATGGGAAGGAAGAAAATTACATAGAATAGCTGAAGTTTCTACTAGATGGGCGGCCTAAGTTCCTGAAACATGAAATATGAACACATACAATGATACAATGTTTTTTAGAAGGACTACTTGAGATTAAATCATGTCCCATTTTTAAAACAACAAATTAGGGAGCTGGAGCGGTGGCTCGGTGGTTACAGCGCTTGCGCGGTATGCGCGAGTACCTGAGTTCAAACCCCAGCACCACATACACAGTGAGGTCTCAGAGCAACAAAGTCATATGAAGAGCTAAATAAAATTCTTTCTCTCTTTCTCTCTCTCTCTCTCTCTCTCACTGTCCCTCTCTCTTTAAAAAAATAACATTTAGATGAAGAAAATAATGAGCTTATAGTTTACATGAGGAAGGGAATGGATGTTAAGAATGAAGAAGAGAGTTGGAAAGAGTTAAAATAAGGTAACTAGAATTGTTGTGGGTATAGGTCCAACTTGGAAATATCAAGAACCACTTGGAAAGGGAGGTATGGCTCTGCTGTTATCGTTTACTCAGCTAAGAGTAGAGTGGGAAGTGATCATCACATTCTTGATAGTCTGAAGGAAGATTATCTGCTATGATCTTTATTGTATGTGTGAGGGGTTAGAGACTCAGAAATAAGAAGTAATTTAAGTGCAGATTATTAACAGAGGAAATAAGCCTCAGGCTCAACCTACCAGTCTCTAAAGGCCATTAGACAACCAGATTCTATTAGACAATTACCTGTTTAAGTACCTAATTTCAACCCACCACAATCTTTCAAGCAAATACTGTTATTTTGTTTTACAGAGAAAGAATCTGCATGTTGCATAAAAGTCAGTAATTCAGTTCACAAATGGTAAATGTTAGAATTTAAATTCTGGTTTCTTGTTTTCTAGTTAAACACTTTTTGTCCTCTTGAATCCTTTCTTGTGCTAAACTAAAAAGGCTTCCTGATACCACTTATTACAAATATTGCTGAGAGCTCAGTAAAACATTTGAACTTGGACTCATTTATAAATGTCACCACAAATATCCTGAGTTGAGAGGAAATCTGAGCTGCTGTTTATAGAATTGATAGACAGTAAGGAAGAAGGGGAAACTGTTCTCATGTCCTTGAAAGACCCTTCAAGGAACAGTAAATCAGATTAGCTACCACAATATATGTCATGGCTTAAATTTCTGAGGAAAAATGAATTATGCATCTTTTAATACTTCACTAACTTGACTTACATAAAGGTATAATCCAATTGAGGACTCTGATAATTGTAGAAATCCCAAGTGCAGGGAACACACTAAGCAAAGAGAAAGGTTATTCTCTGAAAAACCTACAAAATTCCTCGACAGGCTCTTCTTCTGTACTCTGTTACAATAGATCCAGATAAATATATTCTGAGTATTACTATTTGGTAAGTCCAATTCATTTCTAAATTGTTTGTGAAAGGAAACAAAATGATTCTACAGATGGAAGTGGCCAAAGACACAGCAAAATGACTATCACAATGGATGGTAACACTGATGATACAGCAAAAGCAATTTGATTATCCTTTTTTTTTTCAAAAAAATTTTTTATTCAGAAATTTATTTGTTGAACAAGCACACAAGCGTCTAACGAAATAATATAATATATATAGAGAGAGAGATTGATTCTGAAAATTAGATTTACCCCCAAGAGTTCCACCCCCCAATTACCTTAAACCTTGTCCTTCTCAAGAGGGCTCTAAGGTCCTGGAAGATCTGTCTAAGATGCTCTCAAACCTTTAAAATCACCTTTAATCATCCTTAGATTCACTCTTCTCTTATAGGAGGAAATGAAGCCCTCAAATGGCTTCATGTTCTTGACACCGGAAGATGATCAATTATAGCAAGAATAGAATTTTATGTGCAATATATCTTAAGAATGGTATACTACAATGCTGCTGAAAATTTTCATAACAATGAAAGAGACATACACAAAAATCTCTAAGGAATAAAATATGTGTATTAAGGTTTATGTATGTTGGGTCCTGTTCTAGGTGCCTTACATAATTTTATTGCTTCTTACAACTCTTTCTCTTTCTTATAGGTAAATAAACTGAAGCTTATAATAGTCTGATAACTTGCCCCAGATATATTACTAAGAAAGTTGCAGACTAGAATCTTAACTCCAAAGTCCATATTCTTTCTACCATAATTTCTAAGCTGCCAATCCCAGTCCTAAAATTTTATTATCCTTTTATACTCCTTATTCCTTATATTTTGGTCCATTAGCAAATACCTTGATATCATATTGCATATGATACTGACTCAGTTCATTCATCTACTCCACAGACGTGTACTAGATCCTGTACTTGACCCTTTGGAATGTAACAGCACCTTAAGGAAGTCATAAAAAGTTGAAAAAAAGGCATGCTGTTCACTGTAACACCAAAAAGACACCAAAACTTGTCTGTGGTGTGAAGGAAGACTCCAAAAGAAGAGATGCTAAGTCCTAAATAATGAGTGGTAGTGAAAATAGAATTTTAAATAAAAGAATGCTAGAAAAGGAGGCAGGATACTGCTTACTGAGAAATGTGCAAAGTTATGGAGGTAGGACAGATTCTAATACTCTTTGGGAACTGGTAACAGTTAAAATATGAGTGAAAGATTGGAGATGAAAATGGATAGGGTGGCAGGGGCAAGAATGTAGGCGGCTTTGTGAGTCCTGATAAAAATTTAGACTGACCCTGAGGTCAGTGAGAAAACATTGAAGGGTTTAAGCAGCAATAATAAGGTCTGAATTTTAAAATGACATTGCTGGCTGTTGCACAGAATATGATCTTAAATGGAATCAGACAAGAGTTGGGGAAACCAGTTAGAATGCTAGCACAGTGATCTAGAAAGATTATAATGTCTTGAAAAGAAGCAGAGGTAGTGGCACTAGACAGATTTGAGAGATGTTTTGGAAGACTCCATCAATAAGGTCTGATACTTGAATGTTGAGCTGACATATTGGGAAGAATCAAGGATTACTTTACACCTTTGAATTTGGGGAATAGATAGATGCTGTTTCCATTAAACAAAAGACAGAATACTGGAAGCCAAGTGGAATGTAGAAGAAAGGAGATGATTTTAAGAGAATCATTCAGCATTTATTGAAAACATGCTATGGATAAGCTATGTCCTGAGCACTAGCTTTTTTAGATGTAACTTGATCTCAACATCTGGTACTGTCATAATGTGCCTACATATCTCCTTGTCCAATACAGTAATCATTAGGCACATTTAGAAATTTAAAGTAAATAAAATTAAAATTTATTTTATTAGTCATGCTAGCCACATTCAAGAACATAATAAGTATATGTGATTATTGGCTACTGTATTAAATAGCACAGATATAGAATATCTCCATCATTATAGAAAGTCCCATTCTTTTGGACAGCAGTTTGGACCTCTTACAGAAATGTCGAAATGACAGTTTGGGGAACACAGTTAAGCAACAAACTAAATTTCTCAGAACAACTTTTCCTACATGATTATAGGTTCAAGTCAGTCAAAGGGGAACTGGTATGTGATTTGTAATGTGGAAACAAAGCAGCAACCATTACTATCTGAAGAATCTTTACTTAGATATGGGACAGACACTGGCACTATGCAGATTCCAGCTAGTCCTTCCTCTCTCATAATATAACTTCAGATCTTTTCCAGACCATTGGTCCTGTTATGCAGAGAAATGAGAATCATCACCAGATGTATGGTTCGAGACTCACAAAATCAGTTGCTATACCAAAGGAACAGTTGTCTATTGATTTGTCTACAAACAACCACTGTGCTCACTTTTATAAGTTGCTTCTCAGATTGATGGAATGGTGATTCTTCTTTGTTCTTCTGATTCTTTCTCTCACTTCACCAGACCCTCCAAACTTTATGTAATATGTAGTAATTTTAATAAACTTCTCATCCTATTACTATAGTTCAGACTCAAATGGCTAAAGACCCTAGCTTGACATTATTGGGAGAAAGTGAAAATTTTAAGAGGTTGGGACTGGTGGGAATCTTAGGTCATTGGAAGCATAACTTCAGAGAGGATAAAAGGAACCCAACTCTCTTGTCTGCTCCTCTTATGTTCCACTCATGAGGTAAATGTCTTTGATTTGCTGCAAACTGTAACCATGAAATGAAATCACAGGTACAAAGAAACAGGGAAAATCAGTCATGGACTATGTTACGGTTTGGACTCAGAACTCTGAAGCCATGAGCCAAAATAAACGTTTCTTCCTTTAAGTTGTGCTTGTTGTATATTTTGTCGAAATGATGCAAAAGTTGATGAAAACAGAAACTGGTACCAGGAGTGGGGTCAATGTTGTGACTAACCTGGCCATGTCTTTCAGAAGCCTTTGCAAGTAGTTTGCAGGAGGAATTTGTAAAAGTTTAAACATACATGCTGGAGAAACTTTAAAATGTTGGTAAGTGGAGATTAATGAGAGATTCTGGTGGGACCTCAGATGACCAGAATGCAGACAGTACAGATCATATCCATGTGGTTTCAGAAGGAATTGAAGACAATATAGGGATTAGAATCCTCTCATGTTACATTCTGGCAGATAACTTCGTTATATTTTGTCCATGCCCTGAGACCTTGTGTGAGGTTAATTTTAAAATGATGGACTAATTAATGTGGTGGAAGAAATTTCAATGCAGCTCTGCATTCAGTTAGTAGCATGGATCTTGCTGGAAGCTTTTAGACAAATTTACTGTGAGAATCAAGAGAAAAAAAAAACACAGCAGAGCTGAAGAATTATTTTAAACTTGAAATTTTGCCAAAAAACTGCATGTAAATTTGGTTGTTGAAGATTATTACAGCTCCTAAATAGATACTAAGTATTTTACACAGAGAAAATAGGAAACACATCTTTCCTCAATGGCATCTCAGGAATCCATAGGACCATACCCATTGCAAGCTCAAGAATGCAGAAGGGAAATTTTCTTTTCAAAAAGATCATGGGGATGTCCTCCTTCCACGGTGGGATCTAGGAAGTTGTCTCACTTTGCTCAGCCATCCACACACTCAGAAGTCATTGCAAGCCATGATTCCAAGGGGTGCAGGTATTGTGCAAACTCACAGAAGACATTGACATCATCCAAGTGGTGCTGATTTTGCAAGAATGCAGAATACCAAAGTCATGGCAGTCATAAAGGCTTCCACTGTGATTTCAAAGGAAGGCCTAGGAGGTCAAGCAAAATGTAGCAGCACCAGGATCTCTGTAAGCTGCCCCTGAAAGGATGGTATGTGAAACTGTGGAGTTGAAGTTGAAGCTGGAATGGAGACCCCAGGAATTAAGAGATGGCAGTAACATGGATTTTCTGTCACGAAAAGCTGTTGATTGCAGAGACAGCCAAGTTAAAAGAGAGCCCATGTGCACTATAACTAGCAAGGCCAAAGGGGAAGGACTACCTTAACTCTGGAAATAATATATGGTAGCCATCTGTCCTACATGTTTTATGAGGAGTTATGGGTGGAGTTATGGGACCTGTTTGCCCAGCTCTTTTTCAGTCTTGCTTTGGCCCTTACCCTTGTTTCTATGCCCCTATACCTCCATTTTGGAATGTTAATGTTTACTACATTCCATGTACATTGGATATGTGCAACTTGTATTTGATTTTTATATGGTCTCATGGCAAAGAGTTTGCCTTACATCTCAGAGGAGACTCTGGACTTTGACTTTTGGGAAAGGCTGGAACTGTTAAGATTATGGGACTCTTATAGATGGACTAAATAAATGCATTTTGCATTATTAGAAGGACATAAGCTTTTGGAGATCAGAGAAAAAACATAATTTGGATAACAGGTATTTCCCAAAAGTTCTTGTGTTTCTACAGGAATATTCAGAGGTCAAATGAGTGGATTGGAAGAGTTAATCAGCACATCCAAGTTTGAATGGACTGGTTAGTAACTGTGGTTGGAGGAAGTGGGTCATAAGAGGCATGCCCTGGAAGGGAGCATTTTCCCTCTCCTGCCCCTGCTGTTTCTTTGCTGTTATTAGGGGAATGAAGGTAGCAGTTTCCACATGCCATGCCTTTCCTCCATGGTATTCTGCATCACCTTGGGTCCAGGACAATGAAGTCAGTCATTTATGAACAGAGAGCTAGATACCCTGAGCCAGAATAAATTTTTCCTCCACTAAACTGTTCTTGTCAGTATTTTGTTCACTGCAATAAAAAATTGATTAAAATAGACTGAACCTTCAAAATTGTGAGAAAAAAAATCTTTTTTCTATATAAGTTGATCTATCTCAGGTATTTTTTACAATAACGGAAACTGATTAACATACCCCAACACTCATGATTCTGCTCCTTACACGTACCCAGACTGATGTCAGTGCCATTCCACAAAATGGTAGCAAAGGACACCTCTCTCAAGAGCTCTGTTCTGAGAGCCAGGAAGCCTCAGAAGCATGGTACTGCTGAAAGAACATAGACTTTGGAATCTCACAGACAGACATTCAGATCTTATCTCAGTTTTCTCATCTCTTTAAGGGAGATAATACCTTTATCTCAGATAGCCAATGAGAGTATAAAATATTAACTATGTGCCAAGGACCTAATGCAGAGTGTTCCAAAGTCCTGACTATGCAATATAAATGCTTCTTTGTTCTACTAAATTGTAGTCCTGAATCCATAAACTGTCAGGCATGAAAAATTAAATAAATCACTTTAACCTTTTCAGGCTCACATTTCTCCCTATACATTATCACAATTTCTTTAGTTACACATATCTCAGGATTCTGAGTAAGGTATTAAAAGATACTGGATTTTAATCTAGTTAATTTAATCTCAGAGCCTGGATTTATTTTTAAGGATTAGGGTTTTACTAAACTCTAGATATTTTTATGCAATTGGGGAAAGTCAGTCAAGTCTTGAAATTCTTTTCTCCTCCCAACAAATTTTATGCTTTCCTTCAAAGACTATATCCCCAATGAATTAAAGTTTCTAACTCTGGACTTGGAGGATACAAATTAGTGGTGTGAGTCAGAGCCTCAAGTATATTTTTCTTAGGAGCATTACCTCTCTTAACAACTGAACTACTAATATAATACACTTGAGGGCCAGAAGAGACAATGACATGAGAAATAAAATTTTAGTTCTTTACTCATACAGCCACATTCAAGAAGTCAATAGCAACATGTGCTTAGTGGCTACTCATCATGCCTATATCTTATCTCAAGTAACACATGGTTTGCAACTGTGTATACATACGTATATGTACATTCATAGAGAAAACACTATACATGGAAAATTTGCCAGCATGTTAATACTTGTTTCCTCTGTGCAGGATAATTACAAGTGATTTTTAGTCTTTATTTTCTTTGGTAGTCTCCATGACTTTTGTGAAATTATATTGTTTTGTAATCATAAAAATATACATTTCTAGTAAAATATGAATTTTTCTTATGTTCAAATTAATTACTATAATAAGCAAAGAGTTCAGCACTGGGTTTAAAGTCTAGCTCTGTCACATTCTAGCTGTGCAACTTTACTTTAGGCAAATTTTTAGCCTGTGAACATCAATTCTCATTTCTGTGAAATGAAATTAATAATATCTAACTTATGTGGCTGATTGAAAATTAAATGCAATAATGTAACTTAAGCTCTTATAACCACGCTGACATAGTAGGCACTCAATGAATGCTGGCACACACAAAGTTAACTGAGATAGTAGTGAAAAGTAGTGGCACAGAAAGAAGGTTGACAGAGGTGAACTCTGAATCAGGTCTCAAAGGAGCAGGAGTACTTTGACAGGAATGAAGAGGAAAAAAAGTGCATAGAGAAGCATCTCAATAAGATCTGAAGGCTTGAAAGTACATTACTATGTGGAAAGAGAAGGTTGGTGTGGATGCACACATGGCAGACAAACAAAATTTATTGAATAATTCTCTGTTCCAGGCAGCGTAACATATTCTAAACCTGGTAGATAATATCTGAAAGGTTCTGAATGTCAAACCAAAAAGTTAAGACTTTATTCTAAAGTGGTAGCTTTTTAAAACAAAGAGGAATAAGATTAAATCTTCCCCTTTGTTTGATTATTGCTAAAGCTGATCGGGCTAGTTCTCCTGGGTGGGACTTAGACATTAGGAATCAAAAATGGCACTGACATTAAAACAAAAATTTCTTGAATAGTCATAGCTGAAATGGAACAGCCTTTTCTGGAGCATTTCATTATGTCTACTGCTGTGACAGCAGGAAGTATCAACCCTTCCCCATTGATTTTCCAGTTGCAGCAGCAAAACTCTACTTTGAAGAGAATGACCTCTGGGTTGATTAAGATTTGAAAAATGTTGAATTTATGCTATAAATTCTGGCTCAAGCTGAAGAGGTGCTAATGTGATTGGAACTCATGCAGTAACTGTCAGAGGCAAGAGATCGATCTGAAATTCATGTTCCACAATCCTGCTTTACCCAATGGGCCAAATTCAGTTTTTAAAAGTGAGAAGCTTTTCTAAGAAACAGGGTCAGCCTGCTCCTATAGCCTCATTGCTGTTGTTTCATATTCCAGACACATCATGAATGGTTAACTTTTTAATACTTAAATGAGATTCAATCCCACCCCTCTCTCTCTCCCTGAAAGACAGAGACAAAGAAACAGGAAAACATATTATAAGTTTCTTAAACTGAGAATTTCCACGGCAAAGATATATCTGGTGCAAGCAATTCACTGTATGTCAGCCTAACCTCTCTGCTCCTGCATTGCTTAAAATTCACTAGGTATAGCATTTTGTTTCAGACATAGTTGCCTCAGCAGGGAGGATGGGCTCAGTCAACCAGCAGCTTCATTTGTATCTGCAAACTCTTCTTTACAATCCCCAGATGATCCTGGACCCACAGTAGAGAAAAGCAAGTATTTACTGTCATTCTGGTCTCTCTAATGCTTTCTTTCAAAGAGAATGGAACTTCCTATATCCTGAAAGAAAAATTAAATCAATCTTGCCTGTTTTTCCAAACAGAGCCCCTGTTCTAGAGTGACATAAGAAAAATGCCAACATACTTCATATTATAACCTAAGTCATAATAGATATACATTTGTTCTCACAGAAGTGCTATTTGGTATGATCTTAATCCATCTCCTGTGGGGAGAAAAAGGTCTACTTTCATTGGACTGTGCTGAAATATGTATACACATTAAGGGATCATTAATATGAATTGAGCCCTTATGCGCTGGGCCATGGGTTAAGTGTAACCTCATGGTACCCTGATTTATATTGATCAGGGCATTTACAGATTATAATGTGATCATTTAGGTACAGGTATCAACTTGAATAAAAATGAATAGCCTTTCTTTTAATTTATGTTTCCATAATTCATCTCATATCTGGAATGTGGAACAAATTCAATAGCTATTGAATGAATGAAATAATTGTGAGTGAGATTGTGAAAAAAAAGAAAATGAGAAAAGAAAAAGGAAAGAGAGAAGTCAAAATAGAAAAGAAAGAATATAACATCTACTTAGGAAGTTATGTCAAAATTACACTAAAATACTGTGTGTCTCTGTGATATATTCCTATAGGTATATATCTATACACATACACACACACATCTATATTTATCAATAGGTATCTATATCTGTATTTATATCAGTGCCCCTCCCCAGCACAATCTCATGAAACAGAGCTTCTCCTAATTACCTTGACTGAAAGAAACTGGAAAGACTCTCTGCACTCCATCTGTTCTACCCCATCTTACCTAGGACTTAAAAATCCAGTGTCTACACCAATGAAATTATTTATTAACCACTGAAAAACTCTGCTGCATCAAAGATACTTTCTGAGGAAATACTGTTCTCCCATCATAATCTTCACCTATCTTCCTCCATCTTTTAGACACTTAACTTCTACAAAAAAGGGATGAGAGTACTACTAATAGCACAAACCATCTTGGAATGTGAGCACTACACATTTCCATAGGCAAATGACAGATACTAGATGCAGGGAGCCATACAAACAGAAAATTATAGTCTTCTATGAAATATACATTACATTTCTAAGTACAAGAAAATAAACTAAGGCAGGAGTATGCTATGCATGGTGAGTACATGAATGCATGTGATGTCACCATAGATAGCTGATATTGAAAAAAATGTCTTCTAAACACTAGGAATTAGGTGAGAACTTTGCAACATTATTTCACTTTTAATAGCAAAAAAGGAAATAGGAAACTGCATTTAATATGTTAGTGATATATTCATATATTTGAGTAGTATTTACTCAGAATATCTAAGTGTAAAAATACTCAAGATACAATGTTGTGTGTAAAAAGCACATTGAAATTATATTTCAAAATTTCAAATGACTCCATATAAAAATCACTTTCTGATCCCTCTCCACCTCCTCACCAATGGTGAACTGAACATTTGAATTTTATTCTTAAGGAAAGGAACTCTAGACATTTCTTCTTTCTAGCCCATTTCTAACACAAAGTAGGGCTTTAATAAATAGTTGTTAAATGTGTTAATGAGCAAATGCAGACATGCTATAGGCCTTCTCTCAGGAGGAGGAGCTCAGTAGGCAATGGTTACCATTAAACTTTGCACTCTACCAAGAAATAAAGCCTTCTTAAAAAGAATTCAAAAGAAGGGGCTAGAGCAGTAGCTCAGTGGTTAAAGCAGTTGCCTGGCATGCAGGAGGACCCATGTTCAAACCCCAGCATTACATACACAACAAAGAATTGGAGAAAAAGTCAGATAAAAATTAAACAAAGTTGATTCTCTCTCTCAAAAAAATTTCAAAAAGCTCAACACCAAAAAACAGATAAAACTTGTTCAACAAATGGGCATTCATACAACAGACACTTCTCAAAAGAAGTGGCCAACAATTATATGGAAAAAAGCTTCAACATTTTTGGCCATAAGGGAAATTCAGATCAAAACTACTGAGATTCCACTTCATTCCAGTCTAAATAGCAACCACCAAGAGTAGAAATAACAATAAATGCTCTTGAGGAGTTGGGCGGGGGTGGGGAAGGAACTTTTACAAACTGTTGATAAGAATGTAAATTAGTACAACCACTATGGAAATCAGTATGGAGGTGCCTCAGTATACAAATAAATAAAAATAGAGCTCCTATATGATTCCAACTATACCCCTCCTTGGTATTATTTAAAAGAATTAAATACAACATAGTAATACATGCATACCCATGTTTGTCACAGCACAATTCACAATAGCCAAGTTATGAAATCAGCATACATGTCAACAGATGAATGGATAAACAAAATGCAGTACATGGACATAGTGGAGTTTTATTCTGCCATAAAGTAGAATGAAATTAAACCATTTTCAGGGAAATGGATGGAACTAGAAAGCATCATCTTAAACTACATAAACCAGACTTGGAAAGACATTGACTTATATTCTCTCATACATGGAAGCTAGAGCAGAGAAAGGGGGGAACCTTATGAAAGTAGAAAGGAGATCAATCATTAGGACAGAGGAAGGGAAATCAGCATGCAGGAGGAGGGAAAGGTTAGGGGAGGTACTGAGGAGTAAAACTGATCAAATTATGTTGTGTGCATGTATGAATGTGCCACAGTGAAACCCACTATTCTTGCTGGGCACAGTGGCACATGCCTGTAATCCCAGCAGCTCAGGAGCTTGAGTCAGGAAGATCGCAAGTTCAAAGCCAGCCTCAATAACTTACTGAAGCCCTAAGCAACTTAGCAAGACTCTGTTTAAAAATAATGTTTTTAAAAAATGGTTGGAATATGGCTCAGTGTCAGTTAAGCACCCCTGTATTCAGTCCCTGGTACCTAAAAAAAGAAACCCACTATTATTTATAATCAATAAATCAACATGTATAAAAGAGAGACAGGGAAGGTGTGAGGGAGGGAGGAAAATCCTTCTGGGGGTCAGTTGTGTCTCATTTGCCTAAGATACTATAATAAAACAGAGAACACAAATCATTGAAATGAGTATATTTATGTGGTGTGGGAAAGGCATGCTCCTCTCTCTGATCCTTTCCCTCCTCAAACTATCACAGGTCAGAAACCCACAGGAGTCAAATCACTTGTTTCTTGCAAGATCCTTCTTGTTTGTTGTGCCAGGGACTTTTCTAATAACAAATAACTCATAATAATACAATTACCCCGCTTTCAAAATAGATAAGTAAAACTCTTAATATAGAACTGGGTCAAAAGTAAGTAAAAAACAAAGATAGCAAATTGGTCAAAAATCATTACAATCACATTCTCATTCTCCTTCACTTTATGCTGGCTCATTTCCATCAGTATATGTACATGCTCAAGTCTCTTCAATTTAAAAACTAGTTTTTCTTGACTCCTTGTCTTTTTCTACCCAGCACACTAGCTCTCAATACAAACTTTATTTATCTCCATTCACATATATCTAATTTCTTAAAATTGTTTTATTTTCTTACTTTTTTCCTGTATTGGGGATTGAACCCAGGGATGCTTTACCACTTAGCTGTATTCCCAATCTTGCATAATTATGTTATGTTATTTTATTTATTTATTTATTACAAGGGTCTTGCTAATTTGCCCAGGCTGGCCTTGAACTTACAATTCTCCTAACTCAGCCTCCCAAGTAGATGGTGATTATGCACCACCATACTCAGCCTTCACACATATATCTAATACAACTATTTGGAAACCTTCTATATGCCAAATTTTGAATGAGGAGGTGAGATAAAGTAATGAATAAAATAGGAAGGCTCCTATTTTTCTAAAAAAAGAGACAGGGGCAGAAAGAGAGAGAGAACCAACTTTATTTAGCTTTTCATGTGACTTTTGTTGCTCCGAGACTTCATTGTGTACCTGGTGCTGGGGTTTGAACTTGCATACTTGTGCATGCCAAACAAATGCTGTAAGCGCTGAGCCACCACTCCAGCCCCAAAGGCTCCCACTTTTGTGGAGTTTACTTTTTACTGAAGGGAACCACAAACGAAATTAAACAGATCAAAGCAGGCAAACAAATATCAAAAAGTTACAAGTACTGTGTAAAGAATTGAAGAGTAGGAAGTATGGGGTAGTTGGTTTTTGTAACCTGCTAACTCATTGCTGAAAAGGTGGAATTTAAGCTGAAATAAAGGATCAACAGATAAAGTATCTCAGGCATTAAGAACAGATAATATAAAAAACTACAGACAAGACAAGAACAAATTATTTGGGGAATAAATATATCATGGATGCAGGAGTAGAGTGGGCAAGAATAGTGTACTACAAGAGAAGTTTGGAGAAGTACGCAGAAGCTTGACAGTATAGGGTATGTAAACCAGAGTATAATGCTTGGGGTTTTTTTGTAAGTACAACTGAAAGCTATTAATTAGTTTTAAGCAAAGGAGCAACAAGATCTTATTTATCTTTTCTGAGGAACATCTGGAATCATGAGAACAAGAGTAAGATAATACCATTGCCTAGATGAATAATGACAGTGGTTCCAACTAAAGTGGTAATAGTAAAGCTTTAAGGAAATTGTTAGAATTGAATATTTTTAGGACAGAATCAGTACCATTTAACTGATGGTTTGCATGTGTTCAATAAAATTGCAGAAAATAAAATCAATGATAACGTTCACATTATTTATAGATGAAGTATAAAGTAACTTCTTAACAAGGGTGTCAACCATTTCTGCTTCCTAACTTCCCACTTAGTCCTCTTTCCATGACATTAAGACTTGATCCTAACAATCACTCTCCTTAATCCATTTTTGTGAAGATGGCTCTTTTTTTTTTTAAACCCATGAGACTTTCCTAAGTGCTTATCTTACTTGAAATTCCAGCATGACACTTAGGTTAGCTTCCTCTTCACTTTACTTCCTAGATTCCTTCCTACTTCTATAGCTGCTCTTTTTCCATCTCCATTGTGAACCTTTCTTATTCAACATTTCCCTTAAATTTTGCAGTATCTTATAATTTGGTTTTCAATTTTCTTCTCTTGATGGGTTATAAAAAAAACCCTATGTTTCAAAATATCATGAATTAAATTATCATTCATACTCCTAAATATAAAGCCTACAGCATAGAAACTTCCTTTATTTTCAGACTTTATATTCAATTGCTTTATGAATATCACCTCATAATTCTTGGATACTTCTAGTACCAAATGTCCAAAATGCCCCAGTCAAAAAAACCTGCTGCTCTTCTTTTTCCCTGTAATAGTAAATTTTATGTGTAAATTTGGTTGGATTAAGTGATTCCCAAACACACAGCAAAGCATTATTTCTGGATGCCCCTATGAAAATCTTTCCAAAGAAGTTGAGCTTTTGAATCAGTAAATTTAGTAAAAATCCATCTTCACTAATGCATACAAGAATCATCCAATCCATTAAGTGCCCAAATACAACACAAAGCACAGAGCAAGGGGGAATTCTCTATCTTTTTCAGTGGGTATAACATCTTCTTATTTCCGCAAATAATGAAGCTCCTAACTCTAAGATCTTTGGACTCCAGGACTTATACCAGCATTTTCCCTAACTCTTCTTAGAATCCTCAGTTCAAGTCTTGGACTAAATTACACCATTGATCTTCCTGGTTTTTCAGCTAGTAGTGGGACTTCTCAGCCTCCATAATCATGTCAGTCATTTCCCATAACAAATTTTTCTTTTATAAATTATATCTATCTATCTATCTATCTATCTATCTATCATCTATCTCCTATTGGCTGTTTCTCTGGAAAAACCTGACTAGTGCATCCCCTTTATCAGTAGATAATTAACTAAAGGTAGAAATATTGAAGAATATTTTATGCATTATTTTCTCTTGTACCCATGTCCTATCACAAAATATGGTTAATTCTATCTGGAACTATATTTCTTAATATAACCCTTTCTGTCCACCCTCACAGCATCAGGTCCCCAATCTTGCACCTATAGTTACTTTTAAGAACATCCTAACATTTTTCCCAGGCTCAGATCTCTCTTTATGCAATCATTTTCTACGTGATAGAGTTCTATTTCTAAAATAAAAGCTTCATCATAACACACTCTTAGGTAAAACTTTTCACTGCCTTCCAATTGACCACAGAATACAACCTAGATTCTTTAACATAGGCTTCATAGCCCTGCTTGATTTAAGCCCCATTTACCTTTCCATTCCCAAACACTCACCCATACTTCTTGTTTTTCACCTACCACCTCCTATCACTATTCTGAGCATCTACTACCAGGAACTACTTTTCTTTTCTGACTGCCATGTTTTTCTGCTTCTTCTTGCAGAATCTTCAGATATTTAGTTCCCTGCATTTGGGACATTCTCCCCTGTGTCTTCCCCATTTGTCTGGCTAACTTCTTTTTATCCTTCTGTTCTAAACTTTAAAAAATCATTTATTGCACCATGCCTTGGCTTATCACTCCCAGGCCTAAATTAAGGCTCTCATATAAGATTCAAATAGACTCCTTTTTATGCACTGAATATGCTCCTTCAAAATTCATAGCCCAGTGTGGCCATATTTGTAGATGAGGCCTCTGAGGACATAATTAATGTTAAATGTGTTCAAAAGGATGGGACCTTGATCCAAGAAGATTAGTTATCCTATGAGAAGAGATACCAGAGAGCTTGCTCTCCCAAATGCTCTTAGCAAGAAGGTGACTGTCTGCAAAGCAGGCAGTCATCCATAAAGAGACCAAAATTTGTTGGCACCTTGACCATGGACTCCTATGATGCACTAGGAGAAATTAAATTTCTGTTTAAGCCATCCAGTCTGTGGTAGAATAGAAGATAGTACAAACTAATACACCCCAACGTTTCTCTGTCAACACTAGCATAAATCCTATAATCTTCTGTTTACTTTGATGTAGACTCATTACATTATAAGACCCTTGAGGGTAGTACATACTTGTAAATCTTTATTATCTTTTATCCCCAAAGTCTACCACAGTTTTATTTGCTTAATTAACTGATTGTTACAAAATAATGAAATTGCTTTGTTGTACCATGGTTTATTGTTACAAACTTGTACTTGCTGTTTCAGCCAACTTTGTGTTGCTGTGACCAGAAGACATGGCAAGAATAAGTGAAGAGGAGGAAAAGTTTATTTCAGCTCATGGTTTCAGAGGTTCAGTCCACGGTTGACCAACACCACAGTTCTGGGCCCATAGTGAGGCAGAACAACATGTGGGAAGGACATGATTCAGGAAGGCAGCTCAAGACATGGGAACCAGGAAAGAGAGAGATAACAGCTCAACAGACAATATAACCCCCAAAGTCATGCCCCCAGTGACATGACATACTTCCTCAGCTATCCATCTATAGCTACCACCCAGTTAATCCACACCAGTGGATTGATCCACTGATTAGGTTACAACTCTGCTAATCCAATCTTCACTTTTGAGAGTTCTTGCATTGTCTCACACATGAGCCTCTGACAGAAATCACATATCCAACCCATAAGACTTGTTTTTAATGATTTTTGTCAACTTCTATGAATTTCCTTAAATTGAATAAAACAAAATCTAATTGAGAATGATTAGGAAAATATATTTTATCCAAACTTTATATAGTTTAAAAAATATGTGTAGTCAATTATACGCTATCAAAATAGTAGGTAATCAGATATTTTACCTCCAATTTTGAATTTTGATCTTTTCTCAGACTAACAACATGCAATATGATACTCTCTCACAATTCAGGGTACATGGAGCAAGCCACAGCTCCCAATCGGCCATGGTATCCTGAGGGTAAACAACTGATATTCTAAAATTTATCGTGTTGCTAAAATATAAAGATCTGTATATTAGGGATGTTAAATGCATTTTTAACCAACTATATTTTCAATTTACAATGGGTTTATCAGGACATAATCTCATTACAAGTCAAGGAGCATTTGTTCTTTTTTATTTTTTATAGTACCGTTTTATCAGAATCATGCATATCCAGGAGCTACCAAATTTTATCTCCTACTGGAATTTCCCTTTGCAATACATCAGTACCTCCTGCTACAGGAATTTTCCTTAACTGGGTAACTAAAAGCACTGTGCATCTTTAGCCCACAGCTTCACCTGGGTGCTTTGGACTGCTCCCATCCCTTTTGTATTTAATCCACTTTGTCCTTCCTCTCAAAGCCTGTTCAGATAACCATTCACATTAGTATTCAGATAATTCCAAACCAATCTCACCTTTATATTTACTTCCCTAAAGGCACTTCTTCCTTCTCCAAATCCAGAACCCCACCTTCCTACTTCACATAGACAATAGGAGTTATCAGAGAGGCTCTCTCATGGCATATTTCCTTTCTTCATAATTTCCATTTTACCAGCTTTCCATTATTCAAGGGAACATTTCTCTGGTCCTAGGCAAGGCTAGCTACAGAAGTAAGTGAAAAGGAATTGTTGTTTTTACTAGTGTGACTGCATGTATCCTTCTAAGTTTTAATTCCTTCTTCTGTAGAAATGGAGAGCTAATAATACACATACACTCCATGGGCTCATGATATATATTCAATATAATAATGTATGTAAACAACTGAGCCATGGTTCCTGGCACACAGGGAATAAGAACTCAAAAGACCACACAGCCACTGCTATTTTCCTTGCCATTCCCTCCACCCTCCATGGGGTTTTGCTTTAACAGTTACTCTCTTCACCCCATTTTCCTTTTATGAAAGTTTACTTTCAAAGCACAAGAAGATCCTCTAATCCAAAGCTTGTCAATTTTCTGATATAAGAGGAAAGAGTTTAGCCTCAGATTTACATTTTTTCAGGACAACCTCTGATTATCACAGTGTATGGAAATAACAGTTAAAAACAAGGTGTTCACCAAATTTCCCATTTCCATCAGAATTCTTCAATACATGATGCTGTAATCTGAATATATTAAAGACCCTCTCCAACTCATATGTCATTAAAACCTGCATATTTAGAAGCATCCTATCAGAGAAAGGAGATTCCATTCAGGAAATAGTTGTTGATATGTAAACAAAGACATTCCTTGCGTAAGTGGCCTTCACAACCACCACCATCCTTCACTGGATCCCTTAGTCCTCACCCAAACAGTGGTAACTATCAACAATGCTTTCCCTAAAATTGGCCAGCGGAATCTGTCTATAAGACAGTAGAACTGTGGAAAGATGAGTTTAAATACCTAAAAACTATTAAAATGCTACAAATTATTGTGAGAAGACTGTTCTAGAGACTTGATTAATTTGCAGTGACTCTTAAAATATTTCTTTCCTTTCTAATAGGATAAAAAGTCCACTGGTAAGAGAAAAAGAGCCATTGAAGCATTTTAAATCTACTGCTCCAATTATCCTACTTAAAATCAATGCAACTTTTGGCAAAATGTTTGTTCACTCAAACCTGATAATCTTTCCTAGAAATGTGATATAAAACAAAAGTCAGCATGCAGATAGATATTTATTTAAATGTGTTCATTGAAGCATCATTTATAACAGAGAAAATGACAATAGTTTAAATTGCCAAGCAAAGACAGGCTATATAATCAATTATACTAATATAAGATACATGACAAGGAATTTCTATAGATTTTTAAATATTGTGAATGTTTATATAATGATAACAATTATGATAACCAGGATACAAAATAGTAACCATAATATAAACATGATTTTAAAATACTGGAATAAAAGTACAAAAATAGTAATAAAAATCTGTGGTATAATTTTAAGTCACATTTTTTCTTGGATCTGATTCTATACATTTTCCATATTTTACTCAATATGACATATGTATACATACATGTATATATAAAACCAATGCAATCTTATTATATAAATGTATGGATCTTCTCATAGAAACTTTCATTTTACATAGTATAGGGATTAATTTTATGCATCAACTTGGAGGGCATTTTTGGATGAGATTAACATTTAAGTCAGTAAACTATGAGTTGGAAAATTATACTCAGTAATGTTGGGGGCCTTCATTGAATCAGTTGACCTCTAAAGAGAAAGAAAACACCAGCTTCCTCTACTAAGAGGAAATTTACTAGCCAGCTACCTTTGGACTTCATTGGCACCATTAACTCTCCTGATTCTCTAGCCTGCCAGGCCAGAGTGCATATTTGGGACTTGTCAGCCTCCATAATCATGTGAGTCAATGCCTCATAATAAATCCCTTTCTATATATTTATACACTCTATCAATTCTGTTGCTCTGGAGAACCCTGACTAATATGTATAATACATATGTTCATGGATAGTAAGAAAGAGAACATTACATCTGGATGAAATGTCTGCAAGGTAAGGTAGAATTCTTATATATACTAAAATATCTTTGGTCACTATAGATTTAGCTCTAAGAACTCTATAGACCCTCATTGCTCTCTGCCTGAAAAAGTGATATATAAAGCATATCTGGAGAAGTAGTTTAATAATCATATGGGATATATCAAAATGAGAATAGCCATCTACTGTGTGTCTATAATAATATTTAAATGTGGACAACAAATATATGATTGCAAATAGCCAAGCCTTGCTTCATTCTACACTTGATTCATCCTGCCAACTTTCATATTCCTGAGGTCACATTCCCAACTCAGACACCCCATTTAGACACTTGGCTTATTTTTGGCTCATCAGATGCTGGCTCTACTCTGTGCTCCAATTTTATAGTTCTCCTCCTTGTCCTGATTTTAGGGTTACTACAGTAGCCTCAGGTAAGCGATTGCTTCTACCAACTCCTGTTCTTATGACTGAGAATGATCAATGATCAGCAATCAGAAGTGATGGGGTCCCTACTGAGGTCTTGTTCAAATAAAGAAACCATACCTGAAAGTCAACTAGTAGAAATATTAATGCATACCATCAAGGCCTATTTCAAATATAAAAGACCTTGAGGCCCACCTGTGGCAACTCCTCCAATCTTTGTCCCAGAAAAGTGGGAAAATTGAAGGTGGGAGTGAACCAAAATGGGAGTTACAAGAAGGACTGAAACTCAAAGGTGATAATCTTTTCAATACTTTTGCAATGCCTGTTTAACATAGATTTTGCTCAGTGCTCTACTGAGCACCCTAAGCCAGCACACCAAAGTAGATTTTTCTGCTATCAGACCCCCTTCTGCATGGCAGAAGTTAAATCCTACAATAGAGTGTGATTTTTCTAATAAGGGCCTGGAGTCAATAGATGCCAATAAAAAGGTCTGAGTCAGCAGATTTCGAAACAGTGAGTAGGGAGCTTGCTGCCTGACTCACATGAATGATTTCTGGTAATTTTTCATATCCATCACTTACCTTCCATGATTGTCTGTGGATTTTATTCTTCAAATTTGCAAGACAAGAACCCAGAAGGAAATTGGCAAAGCGGGAAATCTAGTCTCATCTCAAAACTGCAGCTTCACTAGAACCTCACAGCTCAATGCCAAGAACTCTCACTAAGTAGAGGAGATTTTAACAATACAGTAACATCATATGGACAAAATATTGAGAAACAAGGAAGAGAAAAAATATATTTGATAAACTTCTTTTTCTAAAATGATGAATAGATACTATTAGAACATTTGCACTAGTTATAAATTAGTAATTTTAATTGGAAAGTCCTTTGTTATCTGTAAGGTATTTTTATATCTATGTCTTCTTTGATCTCAAATTAACCTTGTGAAGAACTAAAGAGAGAAATGAATCTCCTTACAGTGAAGTGAGGAAATTAAGGCATATGGAAGTTGAACAACATCACCTTAGTTACATTCGAAGTGAAACCAAATCCCATTCTAAATAAATCCCTTCCTTTCTCTTTTTGTTTCTCCCCTGCTTCTCCCCCTTCCTCTTCTTCTCCTTTTCTGTTTCATTTATTCACAAGAAATACTTTTTTTTTGTTGCATACCACAAAACAGAGAACAAGTGCCTATCTTTAAAAAAATATGCAATTCACATCTAGTAAGGGTTTGGTGGGGGGAAGACATTAATCAGAAAGTGAGACTTTAAAGTGAGACTCTGATCAATGTCACACTATTTATCTAAAAGTAAGACTCAGAAGAGAGATTCCTTTGGAGAGAGGAAGGGAGGGAGAAATAAGGAGTGGAGGCTGGAAGTATATAATGTGTATCTATCTCCTTAGAGAATATGGTTGCCAACACATCCAGAGACCTTGAAAAATGCTCAACTTAGAAGGGAAGAAGTCAGGTTATGGAGCTACTTAGAGATTTCGTAGTAAAGAAGTCAGATGGACCAGCATTTAAAGTCTTACCCTGGGGCTTGCTATCTTCATTACTTTCCTTATGTTATTGAAATCATTGGTTATTAATGTTGTAAGGAAAGAGGAAATGAAGGAAATAAAGAGAGAGGAGAGCAGCAGCTCAACATTAACACTGGTTTATTCAGGAGAAACCTGTGGGAGGGACAGTGGAGTCTGGGACCCAGCTGCCACTTACTGACTGCCTGGGGTAGATATGGAGGGAATGAGGGGGTAAGGGACAAAGGTGCAACTTTTCTGGTTAAAACAGGAGTTTTGGTAGACTGTGATTTTTCAGATAAGGGCCCAAGTCAATAGACTCCAATAAGGGGCCCACTCAGTAGATTTCAAAACAGTTAAGTAAGGGGTTTGCTGTAGGGCTCACATGATTGATTTCTGGTAATTTTCCATATTCATCAAATATCTTAATCTCTTTTTTGGTTAAAATACATTAGTATCTATTTCAGATAGCTAAAATAAAAATTAAGAAAACAAGGTATAAAAATCAACAAATCTATCTTTACTTCCTCTTAATTAAAGTTCTGATTTTCTTTGAAATAATTTCAGCTTTCTCTGTACAAGAGGATAGTAATATTGCAAATTTCCAAATTGAAGATTATTCCAGTCTGATATATTCAAGCTCGGCTGAAAATGGTGGAATTTGAGAGATAAAGAGGTAGAGGTAAGAAAAAGATAGACGGAACAACGAGGGCATTTTTCTCCTGAAACTAGGTCGACAATCCTATAAAATTTTCTACATATAGATGAATGGGATCTCAAGTACTAAGATGCAGAAACATCACTCAGTAGCACCTAGACCCCTCTGAGGTCATCTAAATTATTGAATATGAACCTGCTTGAACCTCTTATAGATGCACAATATTGGGTCATGAACACAGATGTACCTGTGTTCATGGAGAGAGAGGTCTGCACAGAGCTGGCAGAGCCCCAGGGTAGGGCCATGTTGTGCTCAGTGGGCTGCATTCCCAAGCACGACTAGAAACTCGCATGCAGCAATCTATTTTAAGTTTCTGCTCATGCTGAAGACAATATGCTCTTCACTTTTTTTCACATGATATTTCCCTCCTACAAGTTTTAAAAACCAACTACTGTTGAGAGGTTCTGCAATCCGTCTAGACTAGGAATCTATGGGGACACAGGCCAAAATATGAAGTGAAAAGAGGGAGAAATTTCTTTGTGCTAAGGTTAGTGCTTGGTACTATATGTACATTCTTCACTATAACAAATCCATGAGTTGAGTAATGTCAGGTAAACAGAAGGCCCAGGATGTGAGCCCAGCTATAAACATCCCTCTGTATCAGTTGCTGTCACCAATTAGTCAAAAGGTAAAACTATTTCAAAACCATAAGAGGTCTACTGGAACAGTGGACAAAGTCAGTTCAGTCAGGTTCTAACTGTCCTGATTTTTCATATTTCTTTCAAGCTGCAAAAGTTTGAAAAAAAATCTTTCTTTTCCCAAATCTATTTATCCACAGATAAAATATTAATTGAACTAAATAATCTGTTAGAATCTCTGTTATCTCTGAAAGCTAGATTTTTTACAACTTATAATGATGATGAGGACAATAACTATAATGACAACAGTGACCTATCAATTTCTGTAATTTGTTGATTCGTTCATGTATTCATCCAAATATGTTAGGTACCTATCTTGAGCTAGTTATTTTGTTCTTTTCACAAACATAATCTGCACTAGTGAAAACAAATTAACGCTTCTAGGTTGGGTTTCTATAACAAAGCAGCATAGACTAGGTAGTCTTTGTGAAACAGAAATTTATTTCTCACATTTTCAGAAGCTAGAAGACTAAGATCAGGGTGGCAGCTCAGCAGGGTTCTACTGAGTGCTTCACTCAGGTTACAGAATGCCACTGAGACAGGGGGGAAATTAGGCAATCAGAGGAGTTAGTATGTTCCAGTCAATCAAGGGAAAATTGGTTTTTTATCTTTTAAGAAAATCAATTTGACATCCCCAGTTATATTAAGGAGGGTCCATCAAGGTTTCCAGATGAAGACACTCCCTTCTGCTAAGAAAGGTACAACATTCTTTCTGTTGATGCCTGAGGGGACCCAACCAGAATTTCCCCTGCTCATGTCCTAGGTATGGGGGATAGAAGAGGATCACCAATTTGAGGGGAAAACATCCCCAAAAAAGGGGGTAAACCTAACCCCCTCTTCAGCTCTGTTGCCTTTCCCCAATCTGGGGGAAGTCTGCTCTTTTCCCTATGCTTTGCTTTCTATTATTAAAATAAAATCTGTCCGATATGCTTGCTTCTGTGTCCCTTGCTTTCATTCTTCTGGTTTAGGGGCCATGAACCTAACTTCACCAAACTAGCATTATCACCTTCTAGTAGTCTTGAAGGGAAGAAAGAGAATTAATTAGCTTTCTGGAATACTTTACAAGAGCACTGGCTCCATTCTTGAGAGCTCCACCTTCATGACCTAATTATCTCTAAGAGGCCCCCAACTCCGAATACCATAACTTTAGGAATTAAATTTCAACATGTATGTTATGGGTAGGCACAAACATCCAGTCTACAATAGCCTCTAATTATTCACTCTCATATGAAAACATTCTAAAAATTTCCCCATTATTATGCTTTTATTCCCACCAAAAACTTTAAAAAAAAAATCCCTCCTGTCTCCTCTCCCCCTGGTTGGTAGATATTTAGGAAGGTAGATTTCAACATCATAAAAATATATAGGCATAAATGATACTTTCAATAGCCATTAGATTATAGATGGTAGTTGAGATTATAGGATTTAAACAGTGGAAATGAAAAGAGAAGGATTTTGTGTGAAAAGAGTAGACTGGAATCTAAGGAATCCTAACACTAAAGCGTTTTCAAAAGAAAAAAAAAAGAAAGGTCAAGAAGGAGAATGGGAAATACTACATGGAGATGCAAGAGGAAAACTGAGAATACTGTCAGACAAGATAAGAAAAAAAGAGAGAGGTGACTGAAAATGTGGGTTGAAGACTGAATGGAAAGTTAGGAAGGAAGTAGAACACATGCAACTCCCAAGAATTTTGGTCAATTATTGAGGAGCAACTTAGTGAGGCCTGAGCAACTCAGCAAGACTGTCTCAAAATAAAAAATAAAAAGAGCTGGGAATGTGGCCCAGTGGTTAACTATTCTAGGCACCAAAAAAACAAGCAGAAAAGAAACACACAAATATTAATTTACTTAACTTTTTATCTAATATAAGAAAAGATCAAAAAGCAAGCATACTCCAGAGTCAGAAATAAGAATAAACTTCAATAATAAGTTACTTCTAGGAGTTTCTATTGGAGATGATGCTAAAATAAAAGAAATATTGAACTTAATGTAAGACAATCTGAGTTTTAAGCTTGAACCTTTTAATAACTATATGAACTTGAGCTGAAGTGTCACTCGGGAGGATAGGGTAAGTTAAGTATAAAACTAGAAAGACAGATTATAAAGAGCATTGAGAGTCAGGCTAAAGAATTTTTACTTTATGCCCAAACTAAAGGAGAATATAAAATGGATTTTTAGGAGGTTAATGACATGATCTAGCTAATACTTTAGAACTATCACTTTGATAACTATGTAAAAAGAAAATTAGAGGGAGAAAGTCTAAAGGTCAAAAAATTACTTATTTTTACCAGATTAAAACACTGACACTTGGAAACCATGTTAAACAAAAGTCATTTGCTCAAAGTCAGCAGTATAATCAAGATTCAAAATTGGGTCATGGGATGCCAAAACCGTCTTTCTACCACACCCCAACATCCCACAAGAAAGGATTTATAGGACACATGCAACCAAGAAGTACCATGGAGCAATATTTTACACAATTTTGCTTTTGGGGAAGTATACCATCTGGTAAAACAGATTATTTTTAGATTTAAACTCCATGGCTAGGTCAATGTTATAAATACCAACTTTCCAATGAAGCAAAATTTGCTTATATAAATATAATCTTCATTAAGAACATAAAAAATGGGTATAGAGCAGTGGCTCAAAGGTTACAATGTTTGCCTGGCATGGGCGAAGATGTGGGTTCAAACCCCAGCACCATATACACAACTAAGTGTGAGAGCAATGAAAGCCATATGAAAAACTAAATAAAAAACAATTTTCTTTCTTTTTCTCCCTCTCACTATTTCTCTTAAAACAAAAAAACAGAACATAAAAAATGATTCATCAATTTTATAGAAAACTCCCACATTTTGTTATGCTTATATACTAAATTATGCTTATATAATTATATGATACAGATGATTCATACATGTGGTATCAAAAAGATACATGTGCTTATCAATGTTTGAATATGCACATATAGACATGTGCATACCTATAGCTAAATCAGATGAAAATTTATTCCCAAATCTTTAAATTTAGAATATCAATTGTGAAAATTTATTCCCAAATGTTTAAATTTAGAATATCAACTGTGATTGGTGGGAAATTTCTAAATTTAAGGTCAAAACATTGGTTAATATCCAATTTCCACATCTTGTCAGTTATGTAATTTGTGGTATGCTATTCATATTTTAGAGCCACTATGTCCTCATTTGTAAAATGGGAATAACTATAGAGTTGCCATGGAGATCAAATGACATATGTGAACACACTTTGTATACTGCCTTTACAAATGTAACAATATAATATTTAAAGTCCAGATTCCATTTTCTGATAGAAGATGACGGCCACCCCAGCAGCAGTGACTCCAAGACACTCAATGAGTCACCTCACTCTGCAGGTTTGCACGTGGATTCCCACGGTAGGACGAAGCTCCCAGTGTGGGCGAACATTGCCCCCTGCTAATTTTTTAACTCCAAAGGAATAATGTGGAGCATTAACAAAAATAAAGGAGGAAGTTTGTGGCACCCATGTGACTGGTCTCACACCCGGGGGGAGCAGAGCTTCCCCGAAGTGGAGGAAACAGAGCAAGTTTCCTAATCAAATACCCTAATTGGGCCTCAAACCCCCTGATCTGACTGCTCTTCATTTCCATGAACTTGGAATTAAGTTTGGGAATTAATTGCTCACATTAGCGAACTTATAGCTGTTCCTGTGAGTGGCAGTAGCCGGCGCCTTATTGTGATGTTTTCCTGAGGGCGGGGCTGGCTGCTCAGCAAAAAACGCTCTTGGGGTCTCAGCCGACATGGTCAAAAAACCAGAATCTAAAACAGAGCAAGGAAGCAAGTTTCCTAACCACGTACCCTAACCCGGCCAGCTGCAAACTCCCTGATCTGACAGCTCATAATTTAACTAATCTTGCACAAAGCGTTGGGAATTAATTCCTCACGTTAGTGAACTCGTAGCTGTTTGTGCTGCAGCCGGTCACCATTGTGACGTGTCCCTGAGGGCAAGGCGTGTCCCTGAGGGTGGGGTGGGTCGCCCAGCTGTATTATGGGGCCTCCGTCCCCTCGACCAGAAACAGAAGTTACCGCCCCCCCACCAACTGGCCATCTGCCTAGGGGGCTGTAGCAAACTTCGATTCATCTCTCCAGCTCCCAAACCTCTCAGTTGGCGACCTTCTGCCCTTTGGTCCATCCCACTTCCCACCCAAATAGGGGGAGCCTGTGAACAGAGCTTGCTACAGCAGGGAGCATCCCTCTATAGGGGATCCTCTGCTTTAGCCTCTCCTTGAAATCTGCCTCAGGAAGCTTTGAATATATGGGGCAGCTTGGGCTTCACCTTAGTGAAGCATAGCCAAGGCTGCTTAGTCCTGGACCTCTGTAGCAGGGCGCCTCCTAGTGCTTGCAACTGAGAATCACATAAGCACTGGCACTATCTGGTCCATTTTCTGAGGGTTTCAGTCAAACCCACAGAGCAGCTCTTGGGACTTCTGAAGATCACAAGACGTGCAGATTGGGTCACCAGTGATCCTGAGGAAGCGAGTCTCAGGCTAGCCACTCTCCTTGGATCAATAAGAGACCCACGCATCTACAATAGGATCAGCTTGAATATCTACAATTTCTGAGCCCCAGGTCCAAGTGTGGAGTGGGAGAAAGCAATCATCTGAGGATTACAGCCCAGGGAGAGCTGAATACTCCTTTGCAACAGAAAATTTTGAGGAGATCCTCTAAGAAAATCCAGGCCACCGGACTCAACCAATGTGCTTCTCCACAAACAAGCTCAACTCCGAAGAATCCCCAGCTTGATGTCAGATTTGAATGCACCACCCCATGATACATACCTCCTGATATAAGGGTCAGAAAATCTCAGAACTGTACCAACTAGTTTCGTGTTTCCTTTTTCTTTTTCATTTCTTCATTTTTTTCTTTCATTATTATTTTTTTTCAAATTTTTAAAAAAAATTTTTAAACGGGAATCTGGCTGGAAAATAATATTTTTAAATTTTTAACATTACTGTGGGTTTTTGGGTTTTTTTTCTTTTCCTTCTTTTTCCTCTGCTCCTTTCTTGCCTTATAATTAATACTGACTTTTGGTGTTGGTGGATGTAAATACTTATCTGTGTGTATGTATTGGTGATTGGCTCTTATTTCTTTAGCTCTTATTGAACCCTACTGCTAACTTATTTCTCCACTGTACTCTGGTAATCCCTAAATTTAAGCTTCTTTCTTTCATTCCTACCCCAAGTCTTTACCCTACCTGCACCCCAGTCATATGGTTTCCTAATAGAATAATCTACTCCCCCCTAATCCCTAGTTCCCCTATACTCTATAACAGGTGTGATTTTATACCTCCCCAATTTACTTCCTTGACTTCCTAGTCAATCATTCTCCCCAATTTCAGAGAGACACTAATACCTGAAGAAATAGACACGCGTCAAAATGGCTACTTGATTGCTATCATATTACACAGTGAGAGTTCTCTCAAAGAAAGCTGCCACTATTGGTACTAATCATCAGCTCATCTGTTTTAGTTGAAATAGACGAGTATTTGCACTTATAGCCTCTCAAATTCTCACAGAACCATCTGGCATCTTTAGGTCTATATTGGCCAAATAGCTCCTCTTCACAACGAAGCAAAGTCAAAAGAAGCTCCACTTTCTCCAACAAGAGTAACAAGGCTGAAATAAAAGACAAGCTCTCTGACTCAGAAAATGAAGAAGAGGGGAAATAACTCTCAAACCCAGATGTCTCCACCTAAGGACCCGGGTCCGGGGCCCTAGATGAAAACCAAAGACATTATGTCAGCATTATGATTAGTAATGCAATCAAAGAGTTGAGAGAGGAAATAAGGAAAGAGATCAGAGATCAATTTCAAGAGATGAGAGACAAATTCTACAGAGAAATTAAGGATCAATTCCAGGACATGAAAGATCAGCTGTACAAGGGTATCAACATTCTGAAAAAAGATGTAGCACAGCTATCTGGATTGAAAAACATGGTTAACCAATTCAAATCTTCACTGGAAGACACAAACACCAGAGTAAACTCCACTGAAAATAGAACTTCAGCGCTTGAAGAACAAGTATCAGACAATGAGGATCACCTAAACAATGTAGAAATCAAAGAAGAAAAACAAGATAAACAGCTTATATTACATAATCAGAATTTCCAAGTAATATTTGATGAGATGAGTCGTAATAATCTGAGAATCATTGGCCTGGAGGAAAACTCTGAACAGCAAACAAGGGGATTCAGGAAGCTTTTAAGCGAAATCATAAGTGAGAACTTTCTTCATTTTGCTATTGATCCGGAATACCACATCCAAGATGCTTATAGAACACCAAATAGACCTAATCAGAGGAGAAACTCACCAAGACATATCATATACAAAATGAATAACAGAGAAATTAAAGAGGGTATTCTAAAAGCTGCTAGAGGAAAGCCACAAATCATATCAAGAGGTAAACCTATTCGGATCACTATGGATTTTTCAGAACAGTGAAGGCTAGAAGAGCTTGGAACAATAACTTTCAAGTGTTGAAAAATAACAACTTTCAACCAAAGACAATATATCCGGCAAAACTCAGCTTCAAATGTGAAGGGGAAATTAAATACTTTAACGATAAACTCATGCTTGCAAGATATGTGAACACTAATCCCGCTCTACAGAGCATTCTCAAAGATATTCTCCATTCAGAAGATAATGCCAACGATATGATAAATCCTTAAACAAGGGCAAGTCAATAATCATACAATACAAAAACTGACTTTCAAGATGACTCAAAATTCTGTAATAGATACAAAGTCTGTGAATTAGCCTCCCATATCTATTCTATCCTTGAATGTGAACGGTCTCAATGCCCCAATTAAAAGACACAGACTGACCCACTGGATCAAAAAACAAAATCCAACAATATGTTGCCTGCAAGAGACATATTTGACACTCAAAAATAGACACAGGCTGAAAGTGAAAGGATGGGAAAACGTCTACCAGGCCTGTGGCCCAAAAAAGCAAGCTGGTGTAGCAATTCTAATTTCTGACAAAATTAATTTCCAACTAAAACTAGTCAGAAAGGACAAATAGGGACACTTTATCATACTAAAAGGGACAGTTCACCAAGAAGATATAACGATAATCAAAATTTATGCCCGCAATTACAACCTCCCCAAATACATGGAAAAAATACTTAAGGACATTAATCCCTTCATTGACTCAACACAATAATCCTGGGGGACTTCAACACACCACTATGAACTCTAGACAGATCATCAAAACAAAAAATCAATAAAGACATCTCCAATCTGAGCTACTCTATTAAGCAATCGGGCTTAACAGACATCTACAGAGTGTTCCATCTTAAGACAGCTGAATTTACCTTCTTCTCAGCAGCCCATGGATCCTTCTCTAAAATAGGCCACATCCTAGTTCACCGGGATAATCTTAGCAAATATAAAAAAGTGGATATAATCCCACATATTCGGTCAGATCGTAATGCTATGATCTTAGCAATCAACAACAAGAGAAACAACAGAAACTATTCAAATACTTGGAAATTGAATAATTACCTCTTAAACAAAGGATGGGTAAAAGAGGAAATGAAAACAGAGATTATGAAGTTTTTGGAATTGAACAAGAACGAGGAAACAACATACCGAAACCTCAGGGACAGTATGAAGGCTTTCTTAAGAGGTAAATTTATAGCACTGATTGCATTCATCAAAAATCTAGAAAGAGACCAGATTAATAGCCTTATGCTTCCAATCAAACGACTACAAAAGGAGGAACAGTCCAACCCTAAATCTAACAGAAGACAGGAAATCACCAAAATCAGAGCTGAAATCAATGAAATTGAGAACAAAAAAGCTATACAATTTTTAACAAATCAAAGAGTTGGTTCTTTGAAAGAGTTAACAAAATCAACAGACCCCTTGCCAACCTCACCAAAAGGAAGATCGAAATGAAGCAAATCAACAAAATCAGAGACGAAAATGAGGATATCACCACAGACTCATCCAAGATACAGAAGATTATCAGAACCTATTTTGAAAACTTATACTCTGCCAAATTTGATAACCTCCAGGACATGGACAGGTTTTTGGACACACATGACATCCCCTCTTTAACTCAGAAGGACACTGAAAACCTCAACCAACCTATCACAGAAAGCGAAATTGAAGCAGCATACAAAGCTCCCCCAAAAAAGAAAAGCCCAGGTCCAGATGGATATACGGTAGAATTCTACCAAGCCTACACAGAAGAACTTACACCGATCCTCTACAAGCTCTTCCAGGAAATTGATAGACAGGGAACACTCCCAAACACTTTTTATGAAGCAAATAGTACACTGATCCCAAAGCCCAACAAAGACACAAGGAAAGAAAACTACAGACCAATTTCTCTAATGAACATTGATGCAAAAATCCTTAATAAAATTTTAGCTAATTGGATACAAAAGCACATTAAAAAGATAATTCAGTATGATCAAGTGGGCTTCATTCCAGGAAAACAAGGCTGGTTCAATATACGCAAATCAAAAAATGTAATTCACCACATTAACAGAATTAAAAACAAAAATCATATAATCATCTCTATTGATGCAGAGAAAGCATTTGATAAAATTCAACACCACTTTATGCTCAAAACTTTGGAAAAGATAGGGATCAAGGGAAGATACAGTTAAAGTATGTCAGATACATTTATGACAGACCCATAGCCAACATTATCCTCAATGGAGAAAAACTGAAAGCATTTCTACTGAATTCAGGTATGAGACAAGGCTGTCTGCTATCACCACTCTTGTTCAATATAGTCCTTGAAACCCTTGCCAGAGTTATCAGGCAAGACAAGGAAATAAAGGTATTTGTATAGGAAAAGAGGAAGTTAAGTTATCTCTATTTGCAGAGAACATGATTTTATACCTAGAAGACCCAATAACATTGGCCAGAACACTCCTAGAGCTTATAGGTGATTTTAGCAAAGTAGCTGGCTGTAAGATCAACTCCGGCAAATCACTAGCATTTCTTTACTCCAGCAAGAAATCCGGAGAAGAAGAAATCAGGAAATCTCTCCCATTCACAATCACTTCCAAAAAAATGAAATATTTGGGCATTAACCTTACAAAGGATGTTAAGCATCTCTTCAAAGAAAACTATCAAAAACTAAAAAAAGAAATTACAGAAGACCTGAGTAGATGGAAAAACATTTCCATGCTCATGGTTAGGGAGAATCAATATAATAAAAATGGCCATTCTACCCAAAGCCCTATACAGATTCAATGCAATCCCCATCAAGATACCTATGACATTCTTCACAGATATAGAAAAAGCAATTCTCAAGTTCATATGGAATGACAGGAGACCCAGACTAGCCAAAACATTACTCTACAGGAAGAAAGAAGTAGGGGGTATCTCAATCCCTGACCTGAAATTATACGACAGAGCTGTAGTAGCAAAAAACAGCTGGGGGTATCAAAACAGAACCGAAGACCAGTGGAACCGAATAGAAGATCCTGAGACAAACTCCCATATCCTTAACTATTTGATATTTGATAAAGGGGGCAAAAGTATGTGTGGAAGAAAGATAGCCTGACCAACAAATGGTGTTGTACAAACTGGACAGCCATATGTAGACAACTGAAGCTGGATCTTTATCTTTTGCCCTGCACAAAAATTAAATCAAAATGGATCAAAGACCTGGATATTAAGCCAACAACTTTAAACTTATTAGAAAAAGAAGTAGGGTCAACACTACAGCATATAGGAGTCGGCAGCTACTTCCTAAACAAAACTCCTATGGCTCATGCTGTAAAATCAAGAATAAATGAATGGGATGCAATTAAACTAAGAAGTTTCTGCACAGCCAAAGATCTATTCAAGAGCATCAAGAGAGAACCTACAGAATGGGAGAAAACTTTTGCCTGCTACACCTCGGACAGAGGGCTAATATCCAGAATATACAGGGCACTAAAGTAACTAAAGTCCAAACTCACAAATAATCTAATCAATAAATGGGCTAAAGATCTTAAAAGGAATTTCTCTCCAGTGGAAGTCCAGAAAGCCCACAAATATATGAGAAAATGCTCTACATCATTAGCTATATAGGAAATGCAAATCAAAACTTCAATGAGATAACACCTCACTCCTGTTAGAGTGGCAAAAATGAAGAATACAAACAACGACAGATGCTGGAGGGGCTGTGGGAAAAGAGGAACACTGTTACACTGCTGGTGGGCCTGCAAACTGGTTCAGCCACTATGGAAAGCAGTGTGGAGAATCCTCAAAAAATTAAGGATGGAACCACCTTATGACCCAGATATCCCACTCCTGGGTATTTTCCCAAAAGAGATAGAATCAGCATATTATAGTGACGTGGCTTCATCAATGTTTATAGCAGCTCAATTTACTATAGTTAGACTATGGAACCAACCCAGATGCCCCATATTCGACAAGTGGATACAAAAACTTTGATACATATATACAATGGAATACTACTCAGCCATTAGAGAAGACTATATTATGGCTTTTGATACCAAATGGATGGAGATGAAAGAATTATGCTCAGTGAAGTATGCCAATCCCAGAGACTCAAGGGTCGAATGGTTTCTCTCATCTGTGGATGCTAGAATATATGGGGAAGCAATAGGGTAGATGGCTAGCCTAACAATACTTCAAACTGAATGACTCTCAGAGTAATAGGGTGATGGCTCCCTAGGATACTTGGAGGTGTAGGGAGGCGGGAGGGTGTATGAAGAACTCATAGGAGACTGGAGAGTGGGAATATGGGGGAACCATCCCAGAAGCCGATGTCATTCCTCCACGAGATACCCATTTAACGCATGAGTTCTTCTGGGGGAAACTGCAACAGGTGAAACCCAAGGTGGTCATCCATGTTTTGGCATTACCCCTGGATAGCAAAGTATATATACATTGATTACTGTAGGTTTGATAATGTTTCCCCCTCAATTGTATCTCTATATACTTCTAATAAAAAAAAAACACAAAAAAAAATAAAGTCCAGATTCCAGACTTCTGCTATTTATCAGTTATGAGACCATGTGTAAGCTAGTTAGCTTTACTGAACTTCATTTCATATGGAAAATGAATCTAATAATTGTTTTTACTTGATGAGGTTATTGCAAAGATTAAATTAGTTAAGACACATAAAGTATATATATTAAGAGATTCAGATTTAAAAATGGTCTGGCCTGGAATAAATTAGGAACACAAATTATGCTAATTATAATTTTTCCTATATTGATATGTAATTCAGCTGACTCACACCTAGCTGCAACAATGGCAGAAGAATAGAAAACATGAACATAGTAAGGAAACTGAATGTGACTGTTGCAATAATGAAACTGGACAACCTCCAAGAGTCAGAGATAAATCTAGTAGTATCCTCACCCTCTCTGCAATGTGTTCTGGATCCACAGAATACAAATGATGCCAACTTGTTGAAAAGATAAGAAATCTCATTGATACAAGAGAAAAGGAGACCAGTTGGTGTTGATTTGTATCAAGTAGAGTTCATTTCCAAAGGCTGCAAGAAGTAGAGAAGATTAAAGAGGGTGGTTGACTAAATCAGTTTTAAAAGTGTAGAGATATAAAATGGCATTGTCTAAAATATACCTTCATAGAACCTCTTCTAAAAACTTTCTAAGGATGGAAAAAAGCAATGGGGTTTTTAAAACCTTATGATACACTCCTTTCTTGTTCTTGCAAATTTATGATTCATTGGAATGATGTACCTGAATTTAACATAAATTGGTTTTTATGAGTAAACAATAGAGTTTTTATTTAACAAGCAATTATCTACAAAAATGATCTTATAAGAGAAATATATTCAGTACAGTCAGTAGTTTAAAGCCATATAAAATGGAGGTTTTTTTATTGGAGGTTTAGAATTATGCATTTTAAGTCAGGCACACATCTAATCTCACCTACTCAGGAGGCTGAGGCAGTAGGATCACCAGTTTGAGGACATACTGGGCATCTTAGTGAGATCTTGTCTCAAAATAAAATTAAAAGGGGTTGGGGATACATGTATATAGCTCAGTGGTAGTACACTTCCCTGCATGTGTGAAGTCCTGGGTTCAATCACAGTACTGAAAGTGGGTGGGGAGGTGTGTGAATTTCACTTTAATTTCCTAAGTATGTCCTGTGTATAACAGTCTACTCTGGAAAGTAAGCATTTTAGTTCAACCAGACTCTTGTGTGCCTACTCAACACAACAAGCAAAAGCCATCCCAAGTCTTTTCTTGTATTATCTTTTTCCTAGTCTAACTGGCCTCATATTCTTTTTACTGCTTTCAACAACTCTGTAAAATATATATTCTCAACCTGTCTTATAGATGGGATCACAGAAGATCAAAAACATTAATTAACATGCCAAAAACCTCAGTCATTCTTGGTGTCTGCATCTCTAATGTTGGTCAAGTTTTCCAAATAGCTCCTACTTCTTGAATTACATTGTAAAATTACAGTTTTTCCCATGCAAACGTTATCCAGCATCCATAACTGGCTTTCTAAACTCAAATCTGGAATTTTGTTCCCAGATATTCATCTAGCGTTCTCCTTTCCCACATGATGAAGAATCTGCCTTGCACTGACCCATTTCCTTCACGAGGAGCAAGAATTGAACTGTTGACTCTCACACCTCTTGTTCAAACATCCTTACATGGTTTATTCACCCATTAAGGCACTGCCAATTGATCTAAAACAGAGCTGCTGGTGCCTTCAAGGATACCCCAGAGGGGTTGGAGCAGTGGCTCAGCAGTTGTAGGGCTTACTTGGCATATGAAAGGACCTAGGTTTGAATTCCAGCACCACGTACACAACTAAGTGTTGGAGAAATGAAGGCCAGATGAAAGACGGAATAAGGTTTATTCTCTTTCTCTCTCCTTTCCTTCTCTCTCTCTCTAATAAAAAGAATGTACCTCAGAGACAGAGCCTCCCTGCTCCTGGCAGAATAGAAGGAAGGTTTTTCTTATAGCCACCAAAATCCATTGTTTCATCTGTGATATTTTCCTGCCCTTGCTTGTTTCTTGTCTGGTGTGATTCCTTGGACTTCAGTTGGTCTCATTGCTGATACTGGCTAATTTATAGTTTAATTCTGCCTCTCTCCTGTTTTTCAGTTTCTAGCCCTACTGACAAAGCTCTACTATTTTCTCTTGAAAACATCTTTTTGCTATATTCCATTTCTAATATTACCACCTGGATTAAAAACAAAACAAAACATTTGGCCCTTGAGTTTCTGAGATTGGGATACTTCACTTAGCATAATTTTTTCCATTTCAATCCATTAGGCTTCAAAAGCCATTTGTGAAAGCTAGAATACAATCAGACGATGTATGATAGATGGCTAAGCTAATAATAACTTCAACATGTATGAATTTTTATACTAACAGGGGGAACCTTGCCTAGGACATCTGGAGACTTAGGGAGAGGGGCAAGGAGGGGGGAGGGATTAGGAAGGATATCTAGGAGACTGGACAGAGTATGGGGGAATCAACTCAGAAGGAGATCTCCAACCTCCACGAGAAGTCCATTTAACACAGGGGTTCTTTTGGGGAAATATAGAACCATGGGGAACCCAAGGTGGGAAATCATGACATGGCATCAGCCTTGGCTAACTATGTGAATATACATTTGCTCTTGATTTTCTGATAATGATTCCCCCTCAATTTTAAAATTTAAGTCCATATTCAACTAATAATAAAAAAAAACAGCTATGGTCCTTTTATGGTTAAAATAATCTAAAAAGGTAGAAAAAAAGTTTAGTTTCCATAGCATGAAACTAAAGATCTTTTATGACCTGAACTTTATTTATCTCTCTAGCCTCATTTCTAACCATGACCCCTTAATAATTCTGTTGAAAATATGCTGAAATACTGGTAGTTCTCTCAAGAGAGGGAGTTATCTCATATACCTATGCCCCTTTGCTCTTGTGCTTCTTCTACCTAGTATGCTCTCTCCCCGGTTTGCTATACTCACCTCTCTTCATCAATTTTACTTACTACCTAGGAAAGTTATTTTCTGAGAAGTTTTTAAATTCAGAAACCCAGATGGTATGGAGAGGGGCAAATCAGTTATTTTGTGGCACCCTCCCCCTACACTGAATTAGAGGTATTTGTACATTAGTCTGTCTCCTGGAATTTGTGAATGGAAAGGCTCATTATTCTCTGTATCCAAGCACTCAGTTTAGGACTTGAAATCAAGTAGACATTTAAAACATTTGCTGAGTTGTATCTGAGTCAGTCTTTCATTACTTATATCACCCACCTTTAGACTTTCTAACAAGACAAGTCACAGAGGCCTCTATTAATGCCTGCATATCTGTGACCTGATTAGAGATTTCAGGGACCTTGGAAAGGCTATATATTGCTAAACCCTCGGCTAGTATAATACTAAATGAAGAAAAGCTGAAAACATTTCCACTAAACTCGGGAACAAGACAAGGCTATCCGCTCTCACGACTTTTATTCAATATCATTCTTGAGACCCTAACAGAAGCAATAAGGCAAGAGAAAGAAATCAAAGGGATATTGATAGGAAGAGAGGAAGTCAAACTCTCCCATTTTGCCGATGATATGATCTTGTATCTGGAAGATCCAAAAAACTCCACCAGTAAACTGTTGGAACTTATAAACAGATTTAGCAAAGTGTCCCACTACAAGATCAACACCCATAAATCAATAGCTTTCCTATACACTAACAATAAAAGGGTAGAGGAAGAAATTAGGAATCAGTCCCATTCACAATATCCTTCAAAAGAATAAAATACTGGTACTAGTATCAAGATAGGAAGGAAGACCAATGGAATAGAATACAAGACCCTAAAACAAATCCACAAATCTTTAAGGATCTGATTTTTGACAAAGGGGGACAAAATACTACATGGAGGAGGGACAGCCTATTCAACAAATGGTGCTGGACAAACTGGTCAGCCACTTGCGGAAAGTTCCAGTTAGATCCTTATCTTTTACCTTGCATGAGAATCAAATCAAAATGGATCAAGGACCTAGGAATTAAACCTACTACTTTCCAACTGATGGAAGACAAATTAGGTCCAACACTTCAGCATTTGGGAGTAGGAAAGACTTTCTCAACATGTCTCCTACAGTGAAGGAAGTAATGCCAAAAATCAGTGAATGTAATGTCATAAAGCTAAAAAGCTTTTGCACTGCTGAGGAAATGATCAAAATTGTCAAGAGGCTTCCTACAGAATGGGAGAGAATCATGGACTGTGATTCTTCTGACAGGGGTCTCATATCCGGAATCTATAAAATCCTCAAAAATATCAACCTCAAAAACACTAACAACTCAATCAATAAAGGGGCCAGAGAGTTAAATAGAAACATCTAAACAAAGGACA